>JAQGBW010001373.1:0-26748 GCA_034698625.1 Julus scanicus
CCTCGACCTGGGAGCGAACCCAGCATCTTAGGATCGAGAGGCAAGCACGTAACCCACTCGACCATCGGCGTCGGCACGTGGTTTAGTTAACATTTCTCTAAAGATGTTTGTCCACACCTAAAAAGCATTTCGAAATTGAGTTGTCAGGAAAATATCGTTTTTGTGATCCCCTAGTATAAACGTCATCTGAAATAGAGCGCGTGGAATATAAAGGCCTTGGTAGGAGCGTTTTTTGAGCGATTACCTAAATGTTTCATGGAAACGTTTTTTTGGCCAAAGATTTACTGAAACTTGGATACACACCTTCCAGGGAATTGATTTTAAAATTAAAGTAAGAAAAATGTGGTATATTATGAAAAATAAATAAGTAGGCTACTTATAAATAATTCATTGAAGTTATTTTCTGAACGTGTCATGGTATCAGGTTGTTTTAAATGCTATAGAGATTATGGAGACTTGGTAAATATTTGTATAGAACAGATCTGAGTGTTTCACATGCTGTGTGTAATATATAACTATATGCACCAATCCATCGCTGTACAATCATTACTCATCTCATCAATAATTTCATCGGAATAAATTCGGGTAAAAACGAATTTACACTCAACTACTACCATACAGTAATCAATATCTAAAATTACATAGTTCCTCCATTGAGCCGTAGCTAATTTGCATATTTAATATGAACGGGTGGCAGGAACATGCAATTTCGGATCGCGCAAATATTTGAAAAACATCAAATAAAGGGTAACAAGTGTACAGTTCCATCATTAAACCCCGTTGGGTCCTGTCGATCTTAATTTATGACGGCTCTGGCACGTTTTATGGTCCTGTGAGGAGCGTCTGCCACGGGCCGTAGAAATTAAAGAGTTTTGATGAATAAGTCGGTGGTTGGAGGGGACCGCGTCTGTCAAAATCTGACACTTGGGGAGCGCCATGATTTCAGGGCAGACAAGCCTGTTATAGAATTTTGCTCGGCTAATCCGTTGCACGGCCAGAGTTTAGTTAATACCGTCCAGGGGCCGTTGTTCTCGCCCGATAACTTTATAACCTTTCAACGGTTATTATGTGCCGCGATAAAAGGTCATGCCCAGATATTGTTATCAAAACCCACCAACTTTTTTCACATGCAAATGACATGCAAATGGCGTGGAAATTGGGGACGTGTCATACCTCCATTTTTGTTCGGAGCGCCGTAGGGCCCACAGATTTGCATAGGGCGATGTTTCGTTTCTTTTCCTACGCGATTATCGGGGAGTCACATCTGCACGAGAGTCGCACGTGCACACTTGGAGACTTCACGTCCCACTCTATATATGGTAAACCGGAGGACCTAAAAAAAAACGTGAAATAAAAAAATAAGATTGGCAGCAGCGCTAATATTGCCAGCATAAACACGCATAATCAAAAATGTTAACTAAATTGAATTCGGCTTGCATAAGCGCCAAAATGTTTTCAACCCTTTATTGGAAATCTGGGCTAAAAGGGGAATGCCGAGGGACTTTGTGCAATATGTTGGAAAGTTTTCCCCCCACTTTGGACACGTTCTGTTTTGTTCCTCCGGCGTTGTGCTTTATTTCATATACAGAGGAGTTCAATGAAAAGTGACAAGCTGGTCGAGACACGTGCCGTTAAGTGCCACGAGTTTAATGCGAGTTATGCACGGCACAGTAAAATGGCACGATATAAACAGAAATTGCCGAATATTGCACGTCAATTTATATATATGTATATATACACGTCAATCGATAAGAATGGAGGGAGAAGGGGAAGATAGCATAAATGTCCAAATAAAAATTGCCCTTCTATACACTGTATATATATATAATATAGACGAAAATGTGGGCAGAACCTTGTCTGTGAATGGTATAAATTCGAGGTCCATTTCAATTTTAACTCTGAATTATGCGGAATTTTTGTAGCGTCATGGATTCCATCCATGGAAAGCAGAATTCCAAATAAAAACATAAATAAATAAATAAAAAAAAGGAAAAAAAAGATATTGAAATTACATATAGATTACGATCTAGTCTTTTAGGATTTTATCCTGTGATTTAATCAACAACGTGATCACATGCACCTATTCCTTCCTAAACTCCATGTACGCTGATGATAATGGCATTGAAGCAACTATCAGTCTTTATGACCATTTTCCTTCTACTGGCATTATATTATAATAATCAAATTTTCTTTCTAATAAACTAACCAAATTGATATCTGTCTACCTCCTATTTAACTCATTATTATTGATCGTGTATGATTGCAGACTTATAAATCTTTCTGTTGCATAAATTAGTACCTGATGAAGGCCTAAGTGGGAAGAAGGATACAATTTGGCATTGATGGCCGGCTAGACAAGATTCTCACTGTCTTATTTTATTTGAAAACAGCAACTTGAGGACATGAATTGAATTTCTGCAGATTTGATGTTGCAAAATTGAAAATGTCTTTAATAAACTTTTTCAGGGAAATATCCATCCTTGAATTCCCAAGTACATATATAAATAAACGTGGTGTAAATCCACCCTCGTTTTTTAAGAAAATAATCACCAAAAAAATTAAATGTTAATATTTTGAAATGTATCGATATAGTGCATAAATATTACACGTGCATATCTGGTATTGACAGTCTGAAATGGAACACGGATCAATAGCTCGGAAAAATCCTTCACATAAAGTATATTTATTATTTATATCAAGAGTTGATTTCGAAATTTTACTAATGTAAATATGGATTACTTTAAAGTAAACTTGATATGTTGAACGATATCAGTACTTGTTTTTCTCCCTCTTATATATGTACATTTTGAATTCAAATACATGCTCATCAGTCACGTGATCTATAATGCACATGCAAATCTAAGCACGCGCTGTATAAAAACACATGCATATTCATGGAATGTGATTAGAAGGTTAATTCATAAATAAATCAAAGCCGATATTTGCATGCAACTAATTTTGCGCATGAAAAAAAAAAAAAAAAAAAAAAAAATACTCTCTGCCTATATTCCACATGCATGTATTCATGTCTTTTTCTATCAATCATGTCGATATGTGCATCCAAAAGAAATACTAGTTGACGTCTGGTATCCTTCCATAATGTGGCATATTTTTCCGCACCATTTAACGTACTACTTGCATGCGATGCCATATATAAATGTCCTAAAAAGTTATGTTCAATGAAAAAGAGAAAATTAAACTGGGCTTTCATGCATGCAAATAAGGCAACGGCTGTATCTACAATTTTTTTTAAATCAAAAAGAAGTTCTTCCATATCTAGTCAAGCATAAGTGGAGAACAGAAAAATTATACAATCATGAAATATAAATAACCAAAGCGTCACTGCACAAGGCAGACATTTTATGCAAGTGTCGCAACATATCCTTTGAGAACCTCATATTTTTACAATATCATATCGAACAATGTTTTATATTTTTAATGAGATGCACATCATTTACCATGCATAGGTTACATAACCCCCATCCCTCTATACGCGATTTCTAAAAAACTAAAATTGTGGTTGGCAGATATAAATTGCAAATGCTTCTCAAACGCCATATGGCCAAGTGTATTTGTAAATGCAACTCAGCTTCAAAAAAAACCCAATATGGTAATTACGTTTTTTTCCCCATTCAAAGAAAAACAATTTACAAGGTAGTTTAGATTTAAATTCAGAACCTTGATTATATCCTGTACACTGTCATCCTAAGATTCTCCAACTAATAATAGCAAATCTCTAAGCAATGTAAATTATTTGCATAACTATCAGCTAGGGTAGTCAAGATGCATCCCTGCAAGAAATCTGCCATGACTAACTTAACCTAACCTAAACAGACCGTAGCATTTTTAAAATCTCAAATGGCACATCAATATAATAAACTTAACAATGATAAGAAAGGACATTTGTGGAAATTTTTTAGTAAAACATTGACTAGTCGAGACAGGGTATGTACACCGTGAGTCATAAAAAAGTAGAACCCAATAAAAATAAATAACGCTGGTTTTCTTAATTCGTATAGTTTCAAGTCTTCGATATTATTAATCTTCGATTTGTAAACCTTTTCCTGGAGAACTTCCTAAATGTTGTAGTCTACTGGATGCAAGTCTGGACTGTTTGGTGGCCTGTGGTCTGGTTCGATGAACTGTGACGTTTTTGAAAAATCAAAAATGAAAAAATCCGAGATTTGTGGCATGTCCGGAAGAAGTTTTTTATACTCATTTAAATCAAAGCATTTTTCACGAAGTTGTGCTTTTTTTTCTCTTTTTTTTAGTGGGTTCTACTTTTTTATGACTCACAGTGTAGTTCCACGTTCTTGTAATGGTCCTTCATGACATTAAAATTCATGAGTTAGAAATAGTTTTTGAAGTTTTTGAAGCATGGAAATAGCAACAAAACAAGTAATAAAACAAAGCAATATGTTAATATTGATAAATATAAGAAAACAGCTATAGGGGAAACCCATTTTCACAGATAAGTGTACCCGAGTATTGTTAAATTTATCACCATGGTAACGGTAATAATTACATATCAGCATCTATTCATATACATTTTAAACTATCAATGATAAATAGATGGATGAAATATACATGTATAATGTATAGAATAAAAACTGCACCACTTGATTTATTGCAAACAAATGTTCTTCTTCCAGTGCATGTTTTCGGCTTCAGTCAACTTTTCATCTGTGATACACAGATTTGGTGGACACCTTACTGGGACATGGTTGGATAGTGAGGGAGGGAGACATGAAACCCTCTCACCAAAATAAAAGACTATGGGTTGCCATAAAAAACCCGAAAGGGTGTAAAGAAATAAGCATTCAGTGTGGCCAGAGTAAAAAGCCAAGGGAGTTCGCTCGAATGCATCATTTATCAAATAATTATATGGGAGTTGGCAGAAACCTACATGTGCACCCTAGAATAGAGTGAAAAGCTCACGAGGGAGTCGTGAAAAGTTATATGGCCGTTCTTCATTTCGACATTTTCCGAAACATTGTCGCGATTTGGACAGCCAACCAAGCTAAAGAGACTTGGTTCAATGTGTCATTTCTTTGAGCATACACAAACAATATCAGTTTGTACAACAATTCGAATCTTCCACAAGCATGGCTCCGCAATCAGTTGAAAAGACTTGACAATAAAGTAAGGTTTTGAAGAAAACAACTATTCTAACCGAATATAAAAGAATGTCACTGTGTTGTTTTTTGGAAAGTTTCTAGACTGAACTAAAAAATGCGGATGTTAAAGTAAAACCTGCATGGGACAAAAATCTCAAATAGAACTTCTTTAGATTTAAAAATACATCTCCAAAATGCATTACTGTCAACTATCCCAAGAAAACAAAGACACATAAAACACGACAATAAAACGGACAAGAATAACAGGAAACTATCACTGCAATCAGATGTCCTGATAACTAAAACTCGACAACCCAGCCAGAGTGTATAAAGAGGAACACTAGGAGAAGTCTGAAAAATCCAACACAACTGGTTGATGTACAGTATTTTAACTTCTACTATGTATTATGTATACGTTTGGGTATCGCCCTTTAGTTTTATGTATCTAAATCGTCCAGGTTAGTAATTTTATATACTGTAGGTGGTAATAAATTTTCCCTTCAGGGTGGCTTGTTATATGGCCATTCAATTGTCTAAAAATTCCCAAGATATTAAATGTTCAAATAAAAAACAAGTATCATAATTTACACGTTCTTGACTTTATAATAGACATGCGACATGTTTAACACACGTAGAAAAACTGTACTTTTTTAACATTTTATTTCCATATCATATGCGGGTGCTACTTCTCATGTTAATACAATATTCGATCCAATAATTAAAATCTATTTTGATAATTTGTTGAAGACCTGCTGAGTTACAGATTTATTGCATCAACTCGAGTTATAATTATTCTTTAACTACCTGTAATTTAACTCAGTAATGTATAAACTCGACATTTAATGCTAAACAAAATTATACACACGACTGGGTCTATTTGAGTTATACAGATCCTGTACGTAAAAATCCTTCCTAAATTTGAATATTATTTAAGTGGTTCTTTTATGGTACTTATCCCACGTACGACAATCATGTTAACTTTCTCAACGTTATGGAGCAAATAAAACCCCATGCCTTCGAATTTACTGCTGTTTTAAATTTAGAGAAAACGACATGGGACATCATCACATGTGGCAGTAAATCCTAAATATGTAATATTATTTCCATTCTTGAATGGCACAAATTCTGCCACGCCTTATTTCATTTCAATGGTTACATTTTAAAGTTATAGCCTAACTAATTAGAGTAATGTGCAAACAAAGTGACTGCCCAATATAATTCAAATGTAGAGGCTACCAAATAGAATATGGTAATAAAAAGGTGCGGTCAAATTTGTATTAACAATTCCAGGTGTTACTAAAAATACACCGTATAAATCTATTTCAGGCGAAGAATTACAGTTTATTAAGCTTCACTTAAAAGACTTATAACTATGTTACCATTTTCTATAAAAAATAGTGGCTCCCATGACAATGCCAATACCAACCAAGTGAAGACTTACTGCCTAATAGACGAAAGTATAGCCTGCGGACAAGCTGAGTATTTACCGTCCATAACCCAATAGTATTTGCTTTACTTTGACCAAGAAAAAAAAAGCACTGCAATTTACTTTTATTGATTTCTGAACCAAGAAGGGGACAAAACCATTTTACAACACAAACAATACAATGGTTAATCCAAGCGACTTAAGAGGACACGAGGTGAAGAAAAAGGGCCTCGACCTCTGAACACCCTCAACTTTCTCTATATACCACCACCACCAACAACAACAGCAACAGCAACAAAAATACCCAGTGAAAGACAAAACTACAAAATGTAACTCAACTCAACTCACGCATTTCTGGCTCTACATAAAGTGGAACCGCGGTTTACGAACTTAATCCGTTCCTTGACCCTGTTCATGAACCGAAAAGTTCGTGATCCGAATAAATTTTCCCATCACAATTTATATGTAGATCCAAATAATGTGTTCTTTGTCATAGAAATTTTCTTTAACATGTTATGGCTTTATGTGTGGAAATAATACAGAAAGGAAATAAATATAACAGTAATATTAGAAGAAATCAGTTAATATATATACTACATCCATGATTTCCAACATTATAAGAAATAACGACACCCACGTGGTGTCGTCATGTTGACGTTGCTGTGAATCAAGTTCTTCTGCAGATTATGTTTAAGAAATTTACTTTAACAAGCATTGTTTCCGTTAGGACAATTTGTATTATTATACTCAATTCTGTAGTTAATTATTTGATTTGTCTTAAATCTACGTCATCAATGGATTGTCATTAGATAAAACAAGAGACTAACTTTTACCATATTTGCAATGTAGGTATATCTTTGACACTAATATCGATTTTAATTTAAATCCTTGGAACTAATAACATTTTCGATGTTACCTGTATTTATTAAAACTTATTAGTTACAAAGATGTTCTGCTGAAACTAGTAAAACAATTGCAGAAAGTCGGACCTTTGATTGGTGGTCCAGAGATCGTGTTCGTAAACCCAATTGTTCGTAAAACAGACGTTCGTAAACCGAGGTTCCACTGTATATGCATTTCTACATTCTCACAAAATAAATTTATTACTATTTTCAGACAGTTTGCCTTCATGATGCATGCTTCACGCATCCCCATCATGAAAATAGTGTAAATATATTTGATGTAGGATGTGTGTATATTAAATTTTGGAAAACGTCGTTCAATATCAAACGAATATAAAAGTCCTCGTATATCTATATAACATATAGATAAAAAAAATCAATTGCTACTCGTACATGTACATGTATACTTTTCGATGTTACAATTTCAAAACCACTTCTCTTTTCATGATGGCATTGCCTTTTCCTTATTTACGAATAGACGACCTTTTATTACACCAAGTCAATACAAACTGTGCACATTTTTTTCGTTTTGTCAAGTGTCATATTTTGGTAATGTTTTCGAAGAGCCACGATGACATCCAATCATCCAAAGCGTATTTCATATCTTAGACTAGTGGGATGAGTTGAGAATACTGATAAAAAAAAGTTATTGGAACTATAAAGTAGAGCTTATTCTACCAAACACACGCTATCCTAGCTCAGTGCCACCTATGGGATGAGTAAAATGTCACACTGTGTGAGCGGCTCACGTAAATTGAAAGGGTAATAAATGCTTCGATGAAATGAGAGTCAAATTGACATCAAAAGTGCCGCCACGAGACTATAATTGACTGAAGCTAATCAATAAAACTTTTTCAAAGTACATATTAACAGCCTTTGAATTTTTCATTCATTTGTCACTGATAAAAAAAACTCCTTTCGGTGCGATTCATTTCATAGCTGCTCCGAATATTAAAAGATAATCAATAATGCAACATTATAATTAATTAAAATTAAATATCAGTTTGAGATCTTTGTATGCTCAGCATGCACAGTCGGCTTTGCAAAAATTGATATGCCTCAAAGAAACCCAGTTTAATAATGTATGTTATGTTATATTGTCTAGAACACTGTTTTTCAACTGGTGTGCCGCAAAGGATTTCTTAAGTGTGCCGCGGGAGCATGGAGGAGGGCCAAATCATAATTTGTAGACTTATTGGAAAAACTACATATGTAAGACCAAATATTGACTTTTATGTGGCATATATACATATAGCCTTGTATGGATCATACTTAGCCTTTGATTGGTCATATTATGGGTCATATTTATCCACTGAATGGTCATATGAACTATCGTTAAATTTTGAGTTGCCATATTAGCCAAAAATGTACATATGGTATAGTCAAGTTGACTCGTATATATATACATGCCCATTGAAATACGAACACACGTGGTTAGACTTTGACATGATCTTATACAAAGCTCTTAAGCCTGGTCTCCACCAAGACGGACATTGTACGCATATACACGTTTTTACAAACATTTGCAAACATTGCCCTTCAGGTTTGTTTCAGCCGCCATTTTGTAAATATCAAAATTGTACAGATATTATAACTGCAAAATTTGGATATTTAGGGGCCATTGAAAAATTATGTCACACCTATGGGGCCGGGTGGGTGGGTTGTTTGTTTTTTGTGACAATTGTTTCCAAGGGATGGGGAGAATTCTGACTAAGGGGTGGGTGGGTGTTTAAAAAGAGGCAAAAAAGTGCGACATAATTTATGGATCACCCCTTACATATATTTACAAAATGGCGGCTGAAACAAACCCGGAGGGCAAACTTGTTTGCATATGTTTGTAAAAACGTGTATTTGCGTACAATGTACGTCTTGGTAGAGACCCGGCTTTATATGGTCATACAAGACATGCATGTCCATACATAGCAGGTATATTTTTTTCTACCAGGGTAACAATATATGCCTCTGTGATTTTAGTCTTGTTTTCATACCTTGTTTAGTGTGCTGTGAGTTGAAAATGGATAAAAAACACCGGTTTAGAATCAAGATTACAAAAAAAACAAAAAAAAACAAAAAATTGGAAAAGTGAATATTTCCAAAGAAATGGTATGTTTATGTATGCTCACCACATGGCAATTTCTCACCATTCACATCCGGATGTACAGGAGGGTGTTTAAGAAAAAATTCTGTCTATAAATGGTTACAAATAAATTCCCAAACTACATTTTCTTGGAAGGTCCTTCTTTCCAACTGCACAGTATACAGTCAGTGAAATGAAGTATATATACACCACCAATAAATGTGCCTTATCTTCTAAAGTAAACAATATGTACCAGGATTTCTGTCTGCCCATATAATCTGACCATTCGCTACGCCTTTTGAAACGCACCATTACCCTCCAGACTTTAGAGGTGTCACTGAAGTTCAAAGATATGACTGAGGTTTGAGACGGGGTAAATTCTGGTCAATCCGTTAATTGGGTGTTACATCCTAGCTGGGTGCAATGCAATTCCCTTCAAAATAGCCCTGGCTGATGCAAGTTTTTTTTGCTGTTAAGTAACACCTCGTAGCTCAGACTGCAGGGGCTAATTGTGGAGGCCATGCTTAATTAGATTAGGGACATAAATAAGAGGCGCTGGCCGTCTAGTACATTCAGCACCAGGGATGTACATATAGGATCCTAATTGCACCTCTCTGGCGTCTTGAACAGGAATTTCCATCCTTTCTTTTGAAACAAACCATCTGCTAGTGCGTGCCACGCACATCCTCGCATTTCACTTCCTCAGCAACTTATTATTAAACAGCACCAGCTTTTCAATTCCATATTTAACTTTCCTCATATTAATTTATTTTATGAGGAAAAGGGGAGCGAGGTCTTTGATTTTCAAGGAGTGCCTACCATTGCCTTGCGTTCATATTTTCACACACTAGAATATATACGTATACTTATGATTCAAAAATAAATTTCTGGAATACATGTACCGCAATTTGTATGACATTGCCAAAATGATCTTATCTTTAATCGTTACTGACTAATTGAAAAGTTAATATCGCAACATGGTCGTATACATTCACATAAATACAGTATCAGCATGCATGGGCATACATTCAGATGTATGGACAATGTATATATTGACTATGTGTATAAATATCCATATACAGGGTGGCCACAAAAAATGGGGAACCTTTTTCATAACATTGTAACTTTTTGTTTTTTTAATCAAAGTAAATCCAATTTTGCACAAATATAGACAAAAAACGTACGTTTTTGAAAACGTTTGGTGCAAGAGTGTACCGAACAAAGATTCGTGATGTCAAAGAGTTAAGACACTTAATTCTGGCCGCTTGGTATGAACTTGATCAAATAGTACTGGACTGGTCAATTGACACACTTTAGTATAAATTGAAATAACTGATTCGTACATTTGTTGTCTATATTTGTGCAAAATTGGATTTACGTTGTTTAAAAATAAGTAACAAATTCTGGCCACCCTGTATATTCCCATATGCATGTACTGCATGTGACACATACTTTTTCCACCCAGGGTTTCGCATACGAAAACCCTTAAAAATAGAGAATCTTGATCAACAAGATTGTACGAGTCTTGCAAAGCGGGAATTTATGATAAAAACGTTAATGTTCATAAACTCACTGAGAATAGATGTTACCATATCTCTTATGAGAGCCTACCATTATGGGAAACAAAACACAGCTGTTTTTAGTGTCAAAAGTCACAATTTTAGATTAGATTCATAGACTTAACACTTGCCAGAAACATGTAACGACAGTGAAGTTGCTTAGGGGGTAGATTACACACACATTACTGACTGGCTACTATATTAGCTAAGTGGTAAAAATAAAAATAATAATAAAAAAAAACTTAACAAACATGAGTGATACTTTATCAGGTTAGTTTTTTTTTTTCACGTACTATATAACAATTTAATTTTTCTCTCTTAATGGCGTACAAGCCTGGGACTGTTTTATCCAGCGTAGCTAGGGACCCCCCTTCCATTTTAGGTTTCAAATTTCCTCCCAAATAAGTGAATTACATTCGCTCTACTGTTACACATTAAAAAGTCAACCAAAAAAAGGCAACTAAAACCTTGGTGTATTACTCAAAATCTCCCTCGCCACGAAACGCTATAGCAACTTGCTTCCCGTATCAAATTTCTTAATCATCTTTCATGGTGGGGGGACACTGCAACGTTTCACGTACGATCATTAATGTCGAAAACTTGGATGGAATTGAGTGACGAACCTGGGCGACTGTTGGCAACAAGGAGTGACATTCACGTACATTTGCCATCGATCCTATAAGGGCTCAAGATTCGGTCTAAGGTTTCCAGACAACAGTCGAGAGGAGCTCGTGGTGGTTTTCAAATGCTTCCATTCAGTTTTAGTGACATTTATATAGCTTGTTTTTTTTTGCCCTATGTTTCCCCAGAAGCTTTTTAATGGACGCCATTGGGTTTTACTCGATAATAATCTTGAAGAAAACGGCGGGTGAAGCCTCTTGACTCAAATGGCATGCAACATCTTGTCTTGCCAATTGTAGAAGCCAACATTTTAGCTAGTGGCTAGCAATACCAGAATAGAGACACCTTGGGAGTTTTTAAAAAATAGAAAGGAAATTTTAAAAATCTGGTACAAATTGATTTTTTGAAATAGGACTACGTCAAGGTGTCAGGAAACGGAAGTGTAACGGCTAACGGCTGCGAATCGGCTTACGCGGCGGGATAACGGTTTACGATAGCTTTGCATAAAACTGCACTGGTTCTATACATTAACAGTGGCGCCGGAACCGGTATGGCAAGTATGGCAGCTGCCATACCAATTTATTTTTACAAATTATTTGTCCAAAATATATTTTGTTTGTTTTTATGTTCTTAAGCAATTTTTTTAAATGATTGAAATCTGTAATGTAAAGCAAAAACTTCAAAACGAAATAAGTTCAGTTTTTTTTATCATCAGTGTGTTTTGAAAAAGTACCTGGGAAGTACGATGACACAAAAGAGACTAACTCATATCGCGATTCTACATGTACACTCCAAACTAACCTCTACGCTTGACTTGGATGAAGAATTCATATCGAAAACTTCAGAGAGGAAGTCTACTTTTAGTCAACTGTAATCAGACTGTAATTGTTATTAAATTGTATATTTGAATGTTTCAATTGTATTTTAAACAAGATGTCATATTTGTAAGTCAAAGACATAATAATTCCTATAACATAAATGTTTGCTTGTAAATTGATAAATCCTCAGTTTATAACAAGATGGTAGACAGCAATGTATTAATTTTTTTTTTTATTTTGGTCAACTGATTTTTGCCATACCTCCTAACTGTAAGTTCCGGCGCCACTGTACATTAACAACATTTGCGGCCTTCAGCCACGATATAATGATAAAAATGTCGTCTGTTCAAGGAAATTAATTTGTGTTTTTAGTTAATAATATGTCAAATGTAGTGAAAGCTCAGTGTATCTGTTTTCTAAAACAAAAAAGAGGAACTTTCTTCTTTACCTTCACGATGATTTAGGAAAAAGCACATAGCATTTTTACATGTATAATGGCTGACATAACTTGTATTAAAAGCTTGGTGGTCCCGTCGTTATGTTTTTGGCATTTTAATTGGTTATAATACGACTTTTGAGATATTGGGATTTCAACATTAATTACACACAATTGGTTATAATACGACTTTTGAGATATTGGGATTTCAACATTAATTACACACATAACCGCTTTGATCACTACGTAAAAAGAATGGTATAGCTATAGGCACATAATTAAAACCTTAAAATGTAACTTGCTCTATCCCGCCTTAATTGTAGTTGAAAACCATGCTATATAACCGAAATTACAAAATTATATGGTGTAGCCAAGCGCTGCCAAAAATGTTTCACTCATTGGGTGCCTCTTTCGCTCTAGATAAATCCTCGATAGTAGTGTTTATCAACGATGTGCCACCAAGGGTCCCCCGGTGAGAATTTTCCCCAAAATGTCATGAATTTCTGCACGAGATTTTATATTACAGGAAAAATATTTCTTCATGCTTATACTCGAGCTTTGGATATGTTATCAGTGTTCCTTAAATTTTCATGCAGATGCCACCATATTTATCAGGGATTTCAGTCTGTAATTCCTTGTGCTTATCTTAAAATTTCACGAATTTCTCATATATCCAACGAGATATATAGACCATACATTTTGAAGAGGCACATGAAAAAGACCGATAAAAATGGGCGTATTGCGATTTGAGAAAAAAATATTTTCTGAAGAACTTAAACGCTTGAAAAGTAAAAGTTAAAATTGGGCTCTATAATTGCGTAAAGAGGTCCAAATTTCAATTACTCTGGATGAAAGAAGTATAAGGTGAGTATCTTTACTTCTGCTTGGATTCACTACAACTTCAAAGTGTAGTGTTTATGAGGTTTTTCCCTCTTAATTCCACTTTACAAAATAGACCGCTGAAGTTGTACACATGCAATAATAACTGCAGACAATGTTTTTTTAGCCATTTTCTGCTCATGACGCACTATACTAGGCATAAAATTGTCGAGGCTCACTATTTAATAGAGATCTTCTCTTCTTTTATCCATGAAATAAAAACTTTTTGACCCTATATTTAAACTTCCGCGGCACCTTTGGCTGTACACCAGTTTCAAAACCATCGAAATACCACATTCCAGTAACAAAGTGAACAATATCTTGATTTTTATTAGAAAATCATTTTTTTCACTATGTTACTTCATATATATCATATATATCGACAGCAACATATTCAAAGTCTTTACACAATTATGGTAGTATCCTCAAAATCTTTATCTAAATATTTCATTTAAGAAACTTTTGTAACTACATGGTATGTTAGTCGGGATAACAGTCGAAATTACATGCAAAATTATGTAAGTGCTGAACATTTAATATAAAATGTGATCCATGGTTCTGTACCATTGGTACATTCTGTACAATCCACATATATAGATGACCCCATTCCCCAAGGTATATAAAAGTGTACGTAACCCCACATTGCATTTAAATGTGACATCTAGATTCTAATATGTATGGAATCTTGGTGCTGGTGGCTTAGAATAAACGAAAGTCATTCGATTGTCATATATACGAAATTCAGGATGCAGTCCATAAGCTATATTGAAATAATATTCACAGTAATCCCTCTCAGAATGTCGCAGGAAAAGAATGTCAAAATCAATAATAGATAAGGAATCCCCTTTTGTTGGAAATAACAAATATTTCTATATTAGTGGAAATGGCTTCGCCAATATTAATAATTGCTTTTATCAATAAACGGAATGAAATTTGAAGGTTTCCCTGCATTTTTACATTAAAAGTTATGGACATCTGCGAATAAAATGCTATACAACATAAGGCGTGGGCTTTAGTAGATGATCAGAGTGATGAAATGTGTTGGGGATACAGAAGAAGAAGAAAAAAAGGGAGCTTATGGAATAAATGAATATTGGGGTGGAAAGAGGAATATATTGAACCTCTGGGAATAAGTTGATTTATCTGCCCGGAGCTCGTAATATTTAATGCATTTCCCTGCGTTTATTTATACGAAGGAATCAGATCTATACTAAATTTTCACATTGGAATACAATACAACTGCCAGAAGCGCCATGACTTTCGTAGGACTTTGAAACGCATAAAAAGACGGCAAGCTATGAATCTTACAACCTTAATATATTCCCCGCAGATTCCACATTTTTCAACCCATCTCTTTGGAGATATTTCCCTTAATATCCCTACTCGAAAATCCCTTTATTATCTTTTCTGCTTGGCCTAAAGCAGCGTGGTGTGTTTTTATTTATACTAAAACTGTATCAGGCCATCGTTTTTAAAATCTGTATTGTAGGGCGAAACGAGTCTGTACAAGTAGTTTTTATGATAAATATAGTGTGGAATTTATGAGCATCATTTCCTAATCTGTGCTCCATTTGCATATATCTTTTCTGTCTTTGGGTTATGCAAATTTAACATTCAATACAGGAATATTATATCTTCTTATTCCATGCATATGCCATTTACTGAAATATTCTTTTGAAAGTTTTCCTAATTGTGTAATGTCATATTTGAAAATCCATTTATTACTTTACAAATACTTTTCATGTTGCTCGTTAATTTATAAACAGTACAAGAGACTCAAGAGTTGTTCTGAACACCGACTATTGTTTTAGAACAATTATTGAGTTTAGAACAACATCTAGGGACTAAGGGACGACTTGTAACCTCAATAAACATCCCTAAAGATTTTCGCCCAACTCCGTGTTGTGATTTCCTATCCTCAGGCAAAATTTCTATCTCCCACTAGCAATTTCCTTCATAAATCGACAAAATTGCAGGCTTTGGAATACAAATAAATATACGAAAAATAATGTGGAAAGCAGGGTTCACATTCAATCAAATTCTCTTCTTACCACAGAAATTATTTTATGGAGACTGGTGCTGAAGCAATTTTGGGAAGGCAGATATTGCTGATTAAACAAGGGGAGATAAATAACGAGCATTGAGACCACGAGCCAACATGGGTGTTATGACCTATGTGGAGGCAGAATACATATCTAGGGGTATGAATAAGATGGAACGTGTTTACTTATTGGATATTACAAATGAGAACAGTGCTTGAGACGAGCATAGAGATATATAATGAGATTGGTCTTGGACAAAGAGGAATTATGTTAGAAAATGAAATCTCTCATCCCTATAATCCATGTGGTCAATGGTGGGTTATGGGTCCAGGAATACTATGTCTGCAGGGTGGAAAAGATAAAAGGGGGAGGGGAAAAATGGTATTGTAAAGGCCATAGACGTATAAGAAAAGATCACATGATTGTAAACACATCAAATGTCCAAATTCTATTTCAAATAGATTCGGCTCGTATGAAACGAAATTTCATGGATAGCTAGTACACTCATACCCGATATCAATAACCAATATCAACATGAGAACCTATAGAAAGAAAATGCAATAAATCCAGCACTAGACATTCCAATGTGACAAAATGGCTTACGAGGCTAAATTCTCAATATGTCAACCTTTAATAAATATATGTGATTGATATCTCCTTAAGAAAACAGATGATCTCTGATAATTCGGTAATTAAAATGTACATATTTGTATCTTGAAAAACAAAATTTCAATTTCAGCCATATTTCATTGTTTGTTATTGTATCTTTAAGAATATTTGTACAGGATACATAAGTCTAGGACAAATACCAAAACTATTTTTGTCGAACTTTTTGAAAATACATAAATCTTAAAGTTTTCTTGACCATTTTTCTCATTCTGTTTAATTTATGGGATAGAAAAAGGAAAGAAATCCAAGAAGTAACTCAATGTTAAGTATAATGAATTGCATTGTATATTTGCAGAGATTTGATGGAAAAATATAGCAAGAGGAAGTCAAACGAAGAAGGTTTACACATAAATAACGACTAAGCCATGACATCATTCCTGAGACAACCGTACAAAAATCTACCATAAAACAAATGGAAATGGCTGCTATTTCTGTTAAAGGAATAGGAAAGTACGTTTGCAAGCGAGCCATTGCAATAAATTCAATTAACATTATATAAAGTAGATAGTGGTAAACGAAATTCAAGTAAATCAATGAATGTTTCGACAGATTTCAGCTTTTCAGTCAATTCCATACGATAATTTAATTCTATTCAAACTTTTTATGGATGTGCTCAAATACGTATAGAATCGCAAGAACGGATTGAAGATAAATTATTTTAAAAGTAAGTAATTTAAAAGGGGTTACTCAAGATTACACAAATGACAAAATGGACTGCCTCCATTAGCTGAAATGAAAATGTTGCTTGTTAACATCGCTTTTAACTAAAGAAAATTGCAGAATTTACTAATGCAGCATATGTCAAGCATGTACATGTATAACTGGATGGGAAAATGTAAGATCACTTTGCACATACTTTAGACTGGCCTGTTAAAAAAAACTGGATAACACCCTAATGAAACTTGACAGCATCTAAGAAAAGTGCAAAAGCTTTAAACTTGAAAACATTTTCAAAGAACTGGTTTAGCTGCTGCTTAAATTCAATGACTGATTTTCTGACACAAAAGCCAGAAAATATTACATCTGACAAGCGTAAAACATGTGGGAATTTTTGTTTATAAGGGTGCATGACATAACTAGTTTTATCACAAATAACGTAGATTAATTTATAGTTGGATATTTTAAAAATAACCTTGGTATAAACCAAACTCATTGGCTAGTATGTTTAATGAATGCATATCAATAAATGTCACTGAACTTAATGTCGTTAATAATTATCTCCAGTCTACGAAATTTCTAAAACTTTACCATATCAGTATATGTTAAAAAATTTTATTTTCATATTACTTAAGTTTGGTAAATGATTCCGTGGGTGTTCAGAACGTTCGTCTTAAACGAAAATTTAAAACATCTGAACAAAGTTGGGTTACTGAATAAAGAGTTCAAGCGCTCTTAATACTACTGTCTACGTTTATGCCAATGCTTAATTTAACTACAGAGCTTCTGATATCCTGAATTATACAAATTCCAACCATGTATATTTCAGAAGTAGAAATATATAGCAGTCATGCTCTGTCTATAAAAACATCACATATGAACGAATGAAATGATGTTCCGTTCTTTATTGAGCGAGCACTTTTTATTAAATCATCAGTCATGATTTATTTATTAGACCGTTCAACCTTTCTATGGACTTACGTAAAGTTTAATCTTAGGGTATGTAGGAAACTACTTAATTTAGCCAAGCAGCTTAACTCCATGCAACATTAGCGCATTATTTCTCAAGACAAATTTAGACCTGTTAACAATTGAATAATGGCAGGTGTTATCTATTAAGTGCCACGCAAAGTTGTAAATGTCATAGTTTCTTTAGTTGAACCCAATGAAGAAACATTTGAATGACAAACATTGCAGTAGGGGAATATGGAGAAAACAAGTTAACGATTTATGAAAAGTCGACAAATGTATTGTTGTTTATTCCTTGAATGTGTAAGCCAAAATGTCATTTTAACCAGGATTTAGTTTCTTTGGGGTTCTCTTGCACTTACAGTATACGAGAAGCCATACTTTATACAAATGCAGAATTTTCGTGAATATACTCCATACTATTGCATGTTAATAAACATCTTTTAAAACTATCACTGTCTGTAGTCATGTTTTTGCATAGTAAAAGTATACAAATTGTTTTTTTTTTATTATAAATTTCATCGTTTGGAACACAATTGGAGCACAGTTGCAAACTGCTCCTTGTAATAAAACATTTTCAGTAATTAACAAGAGAAGGAACATTAATAATTGTGACACGTCTGAAAAATTTAAGTGCGATAATTGATTTAGATCTACCACTTACACAAAAACTAGATTGTAAGTTTACAAAGTTGATATTTAAAAGTCTAAAGTTAAGATAACTAGACATGATTTTAATTACTTCTGATATTTAATTTGTGCTCTTTGGAAATTATTGCTTGGGGTATTCAATATAATATGGTTTGTAATACACAATTTCCTCACCACAAATATGATAGTTGCTAATTACAAAGTCAACATGTTGTAACTCAGTTTAATAAACGTCTTCATAAATTCACTCTTGGTTAAAAAAGCAGTAATACATCTTAAAAATAATAGAACATTGACCTCTAAAATCTTGCGTTTATAATTATTAGGCTGCACCTGAATACAATTATAAAAATTAAAAGATAAAAATGAGGAAATAATTTCTTGTACATTTGATGTATATGCATTTTCTAAAACGTCTTACCAAATATGGAGCATGTGTGTAAAAAAAAAAAAAAAAAAAAAAAAAAAAAAAAAAAAAAAAAAAATACAACATAAGATTAAAATTTAAAAAATAAATTTGGAAAACCACCAAAAACTTAATCTGCATATCTGGACATTTTTGGTAAATTGAAGTGACATTGAAGTACAGCAAGCAGTTTTCAACTTTCAAAATGAAAATTTTCTGTAGGAAAAGTAAACTTTTGAACACGACTTTTCAATATATAGTATAATCTAGTTTCATCAGTGTCTGGGGATAAAGTTTTGAGTGAGGACAGAAATAATCTTTCCTTGAATATTGTTGACGATGAAATCTTTTTGGAAGAATAGCGACGTTATACGAGTATTTATAAATGAGTGCATACCAGCATGAAGATGATGGATGTTACCATTTCCAGCAAGCGCTGTTTTCGACATTCACTTCAGACTTTAAAAAGTCAACTGCATCATGAAAAGACCTATACATATAAATATTATTCCAAATTCTGCCATGAATACAGCAAAATGTGTATGCATTTGAGCTCAGGATTTTATCAGAAGTCTTATAGTATAACGTAGCATCTAAAGTGGGTGAATGGCCAACACAATGCATTTGTCTCTTGCAATAAAGCATAACGTCACAATGAATTATATTTTATGCCATACATATGTTAATCCCTAGTCACAACAGAGATAAATTTGCATTTTAGCGTGTGTCAGATTTGGAAAACTCATCTCCGTTATATGACAAAGACCGAATTATGTACGCACATCAGTTGAATAAAGCTTATATCTTGGAAGAAAAGAAAAAAAAACATTATTCGTTTTAACATATTATAAAACAATGCAAGATAAATTGCAATCAGAAATGTCTCGTCAATTTCCCTTTTGTCAAAAAACCAAACCCTGCAAAACAAGGCGGGAAATAGTTCGCATGAATGCGTGGGATGTCATCACGATGATGGAATATCTTATTAATATTTTACAAAGGATAAGACATACTGGAGCTGTTGAAGCTTATCTGAACTTTTTACGTTGGATTATATTAGTATCTATTATTTTCCAATGTGCATGACGATGTTAAACATAATTCCGACAGTTTTTTTTTGCAAGTGGAATTAAGACAAAAACATGAATGCGGAATAATTGCTTTTCAAATTAGCAAACATTAAATTAACAATAAGAACTGCCATCCTGAGTACTTTAGATTTGTCAACTGTGTTTTTATATACATTATGATGTCTGAAAGAGGATATTCGTGCACAAAAACGTCATATCAAGCCTTCAGTACATTACAATTTTAATTAAGCATTAAGGAAGAAATAACATTTTTTACTTTTAATTGCAACATTTTTAATCAGTTCCAGTTTTACTATTACAAATTCCAACAATTTTTTTTAAAACTTTTTTGAAGTTCTGTAAAATAAGTATCTCTTTTAGCAAAGTTGTTCAAAGGAGTTTCACCAAGCCGATGATGATGCATACAAATATTTTAAATTCGTTTCCATGGTAACACAATATGCACATGTACTGATGTAGATAGTTTTGAGAGCTGAGTGTGGATTGATCTTAAATCAGAAACCTTACATTCCATCTCTTGTATGAAAGTCTTATTTTCGTAAAGGCAACTGTGAGAATATCTCCTCAGGGATTCGTTTATATGAGAAAAAAAAATCGAAATGCATCTAAGCTTTTCTCAAATACACAGTAAATTCGTTTCCATAAGTTGTTGCACTTTAATTAATGCACCATATTTCTTCCATTTACATTACACGCGAATGCAATTTCATGAAGCCTTCGAGAATTCGCTTCACCCCTTGCTGGAATATTATTTCCAATTGGAATATTGCATCCCAGTCAGCAAAAATGTTTTCCTCAGGATATATTGAACATTTATGCAACGTATTTATATGGAGTGGAAGACTAGAATATGCGTACGTCTGTTGATGGAGAGGGGGAGAATCGCATTGTAGGGGAATAAAGTACATGCAGGGGGAAAAAAAAAATGGGGGAATATCCACGCCTTGCATATCTTCAATTTATACATTCGGCAAGGTTCATGTCACGAAATACGCCCTAGGCATCGATTGCTATGTCCATCTGTCCGTCCTCTAATGTTTCAGATTCCAAGAGTTTGATTCGAAATTGTTTTATCCAGTCATGCGAACCGGCTGAGCTCAAATTAAGAGTCCATCTCCGAGTTTCAAACCAGAGCAGTTTCTTTAATTAGGAAGAAACGTGATCGGATTCGGTGCCGAAAGCATACAACTATCAAGACTAGTACCAACTGCACAATCTAATGTTTAAGGATTTCTTTTGGACTTACTACATCTAATGTCATGGTTACGTTTTTGGTGGATTGTGAGGAATGCATCATAGCAGACATACGAGCCATTTATCTCTATCCATGAAATGGATGACAACATTGACAAGTAAACTACATGCAGTCATACACTGTATTATGCTAGTATACAGGACAAATCAGAGGGTAGGGGATTCACCTAGCAGATTTAAAGGAGGGTCCATTAGGCAGAATGGTCTATCCAAACAATCTTGAAGTAAGGTTAAAACATTTCTGCAGTAAAAGAGAAACATTTCTGCAGTAAAAGAGAAACATTTCTGCAGTAAAAGAGAAACATTACTGCAGTAAAAGAGAAACATTTCTGCAGTAAAAAAGCCGGGTCTCCACTGCAATCAACATTCAATATAAAATATGCAAACACCAAACATACAAACACTCAAGACAAACATGAAACAATTAATTTCGTCAACATGTTGATGAATGCTGACCGGTCTCCATCAAAAAGTGGACAGAATCTGTCAACAACGCGTCCGGTTTATGGCACTTCTACCAATGCTGTATATACTTATATATGGCTGAGTATGCAGTAAAGTGGCAACATTTTCCCTTTAATTTGGACAGCCTCCCGAGCGATCAGAAAAATGTTGACGAAACCATGGTATGGCAACAAAAAAACGTCATTAAGTTTGCTCAAACATCACGGTAGGCAAACTTTTGTTTCGAAATTTGTTTCAGCAAAGCATGTTGATCAACATTGTTGTCGTATGTTGACTACAGTGGAGACGCGGCTAAAGAGAAACATTTAAATTCTGCAGTTAAAAACAAACATTTCTGCAGTTACAGACAAACATTCCTGCAGTTAAAGACAAACATTCCTGCAGAAATATTGTATTTAATAAAGAAAATTTTATATATAAGTTTCATTTAACAACATACAAATTGTAATGTTTTTAATGTCAGAATATTTTCTGGTTGGTGGAACCGTGGGATCTAACATATTTGTTATTAGTTCTGGGAATATGATCAGCTTTGTGTGGTCTGTACAAACTGAGGTATAGTTTATACAGATGTATGCGTACTTGTGCACACTATACAAATTGTAGCTCATGTAAGCTACACTTCAAAATTCTATAGTTTTTATTTGACATTGTACAAAATTCGTTGATGAACCTATTGGAAAGATTGAGATAGCTAATTATAGTCTTTAATCCTAAAGCTCGTCATATGCATTATCTTCACGAGACAGGCAATTTTTCTTTCTTGATGAAATATTGAAGATTGCTTCAATCGCATCATAATCCAAAAAAGCTAAGCATTCAGGATTACATCCTCGCCATTTGGAGTTAGCGAGCTTGCTGAATGAAAAAGACAAAACCAGTATAGCATAGAATAACCGCATTCAATAATCCTATACAGATTTTTATAAGATTAAAGCCTACAATCACTATGGTTACAAGTCATCATCCTCTTTTCAAAAAATCTACCAAAATTAAGCTATAGTATATACCATCAGTATAATGACGAACTTCCAAGACTACCAACCATGCACATATGCCAGTAAGAGTTGGTATACAGTTCATATGACAAAAGCATGATATAAAAGGAGGCTCGGCATTTACTTTAATTATGTACATGGTAATATTTACAGTTAATAATGTAATGGCGAAATTAGCGAATTCACTTGAGCTCATCTTATACTTTTGCATTAAAACACCCCTCCCCGCAAATCAAATAAAACTTCAGTAGCTTGTGTGTATAAACAATTAGGAATGAAATTGAAAGCATGATATTTAGACACGAAATATAATAATTAAATAATCCTGCAATTAAAATAAAGTGGAGTGTGGGCATTAACGATTATCTCGAAAAATAATATGGTACACGTTGTATAGACATTCCCACGAGAGCTCTTTTGGAACTAAACATTTGAAATATTTGAAGAGAATTTTTTACTGGTTTAGCTTATCCTTCGGTGCGTAAAAATATGCTGCCCATTTTTTTTTATTACATAAATAGCCTACATTATAGAGTTGGGGTTGAACAAGAAGGATGCCACTTCACTGACTGGCACAAATACTTCTTTATGCAAGTGAATATCATGCAGCACATCTGATTCCCCAATACAATACATTGTTCCTGCGAACGTTTATCTGATCGTCGTCCGTTTGTTATTCTTCTCAAACGCACCCATACTTTTAATTTACTCTGGAAAGCAAAATTTCATGAATGATTCATACACGAATATGGTTAAACCATAACTAAATTTACATATAAATTACGCCGCATAAAATGCGCATGTAAATGCCATCTTCTTGGGAATGACTTTAATATATACAACCTTGTGGTCAAAGGAACAGGGATGATGACATCCTCTCTCGAAACATATCACGCATTTCACTTGCCATAATCTGGTCAAAACGACGGTTAGGAATATACAACTGGACATTTTTAAAAGTAAAATCATATTTTTATTCGCAACTATTTTAAAACACTGTAGTTTGTCAGAATGCTTCTTCATTTTTGACATATATGAGTTCAATGTCACTAGTCTATTACAAAATACAGGAATCACAATTCAAATTTGGGATCATTCAAAAATACATCACCGAAATTCCTTCAAAAATTGACCCCCATCCCCTGTCCACACTATGAGAAAAGTAGGGTGTCCAAAAAGTTTGTTTGACCATACAAAGGTCTATTCTGTAAATTTCCAAGCACCCGTCTCGCTGCAAACTCCACGAAATTGGTGTCAAACACAAATTTAGGCATAATTCCAGACTTTCCCGAACATTTTAAAATTAAAGTACATTTGGGACTGGGAACATACTTAATCTGGTGTCACTTCACCTTTCACTGACCTTTAACATTCAAGTAAACATAAAAACCAAAAACGGAAAACTGCCATCATTATAGCAGACGTTCATAATGGCTTCCCCCTTCCTCCCCCTGTCCACAGGCCTCCCCCCCCCCCATCCCACCCTCGTGGACATCCTTTTTTAATGGCCCCTTGATGTCCTGAGAAAGTCAACTAATCGAAATGATCCAAAAACATAAATCTAAATCGCTTATAAAATATATATTGAAAGTGATTTTATTATGTTATAGTTTCATTATACAGTATAGAACCTGTCTAAATGCATACGCTTGGGATTGGTGAAAAATATGCTTTTAGACAGGTTCATTTACATACACGTGTCCCAAGTCGAGACCAGAGCGTTGTATGCTTTTAGAGAGGTTATTCATTTACACAGGATGCATTAAGATAGGTTCTACTGTCCTCAGTACTGATCATACTTGTAGAATCGTATAGTCATATCAGATGTTTTCATCATGTGTTCTCCGTGTGAACTTGTGACTGAAACAGTACGAGTATAAAAGATTAAAAAGCTGCAGATGTTGGGACCAAAACTTCGCCATTTCGGATAGCACGACTAAGCTTTAAAAAGAAATGTAATTCCCAGAACATCATTTATTTTTGAACATGCATATTATAATACACTGCAGCTAGAGCTCAGCCTTACGACACAAACTATACCTCCATATACATTTTCTTCGACTCACAGTAATATTTATAATTTATACATTTTGACTTCCAGCAGTAAATTCTTTTCAATTTTTAATGCGCAACCTATGCTGCATATATGCTCATGTATGCAAAAAGGCACATAATGCGTTGATACTGTTTACAAGAACATTAATCATAGTCAAGGCAACAGCTATTCGAGTATATTTTTGCCACTATATATATACCTAAATGGGCCTCATTCCGTTGTAAAACGCCATGCAAAATTGGCTAGTAACAAAATTAAATATTCACGAAGGCTTAGTTTGTACGTGTAACGTGCCCATACGACTAGTTTCTGTGTAATAAAACAATTTCCTAATGGGACCCACGACGACCCTTGAGCGATTACACTACATGAATTTCATTAATTTACAAATTATAGCCGGGTTATATTTTCCGCATTATACCTGATTCAATGGGAAAGAAAATTCATATTAACGCATTAAGTATTAATGGTCCATTTGCTCGGGCTGATTAATTTCGTATCCATGGCAACTGCATAGACGTTCGCAGAAATGATCCTTCAGAGAACCATATTGGGAGGCATTTATGCTTCCAACCTTAATATGAAATATTTAGATGGCCAACCTTATTAATAGGCCAATGAGAAGTGGTTTTAACAACTTGGTGAGTTGAGTTCACAATGATCAGACAGTTAGAACAAGCTTGAAGCTGTCAAAAAGCTTAGCGACAAAAATTATGTTCAGAAAACACATAATGCATAATCAACTTTCAATCCGAACTTGTTTCACAAGATTAACCTTGAATTGTATCTGAAACTGATACTAACACTTCTATGACGTCCATTTTTATCGTCAAGGTTTGAGGATCGCCATGACAACACGATGTGCAGCTTGACAGCATAGACATTTTCCTATTGATCAATGATTCATTGAGTTTACCAGAATATAGCTTACAGCAGTGAAAAAGTAATTTTTGTCCATTGACTCAACATGCCTTTGACGCGCGTCAAAGGATGGTTTAAGCATCTTTAAACGCTGCAGGCTGCATCAGTTCCTGAAAAAGGGGGGTGACAGTATTGCGCAATGTTTAATGGAATTCCAGTTTCCAAACTTTTACGAGCCCTCAAAATAATAAAATCATTGTCTATGTTAAGGAAAAATTGAAAAAAAACATGAAACACTGTCCAATAATCAGGGCCACCCGATGGGCCACCAGAGTTGAATCGGTTTATTGCAGGGGAAGAAAACATTCCCTTTGGCATGGAGCTTGTAGGTGGGCTTGGGAGACTGTTTAACGTTTACTATGGTAAATGTGGGGACCTATATGAAAGCGATTTGACGCACTTTCTGTGCCACCAGAGACATGGCCATGCACCTAAAAAACCTGAAAGCGTGGGATTGAGGATCGTTAGTTACCTTCACCAAGCCATTTCTATCATGCACAAGCACTGACAACAGTCAATAGCTGACTTGACAGGGTGTCAGCATGCCCGATGGCAATGGACCCTTGTGGGAATGGGTCCCCTTAAACAATAGACAATATATTAACAATGTTAATGACCTTTTAGTAGCTTCTTTTAGTTAGTTCTTATAAATAAAATAACATTAAAGAAACATAAACATACACAAAAACATAAACATACAAACATTGATGTGTCCAGAAATGTTTGCCAACATG
>JAQGBW010001374.1:0-26744 GCA_034698625.1 Julus scanicus
GGCGACGTGGCAGGACGGCTGCGCGGCGGCACGACACGCAAAATTTTGGCATAACCCCCACCTCTCACACTTCCAAGGAGGCCCGGGATCACCCCGGGCGCCTTCCAACCTCCTCCACGGCGGTTTCTTACTCTTCGTCACTTCCTGCTCCTCCTCCTCCTCTTCACCACTTTCGAACCCTCAACATACTCAACACACACAACATACTTACCACCACCGCTTCATACTTACCATTTTTTTACTTGATGATCCTCGGTTTCGAACTTGCTCCTCTCGGTCGTCTCCGCCTTGGCTTGGTCCGGGTCCTCCGCTTTACCTCTCTGCCATCCTCTTCACATCAACATATAATTTGGAACTTGATTTTATCTCTTAATTTACTTCCGGTTTTTAAATTTATTATTAAAATACACCTGACTCTTCCACTGACTCGAACTCGCTCCTCTCGATCGTCTCCGCATCGTCTTGGTCCTAGTCCTCCGCTTTACCTCTCCGCCATCCTCTTCACATCAACATGCAATTTGGAACTTGTATTTATCTCTCAATTAACTTCCGGTTTTTTATTTTATTTTTAAAACAAGTACGACTCCACCGATAATTCGAACTTGCAAACACCGGTTGTCTGCACCTCACCCTGGCCCTTCTCTTCACCACTCGGCCATCCTCTTCACACGAATACCCTTTTTGGAACTAATATTTATCTATTAATTAAGTTCCGTTTTTTTTTTACTTTATTAGTAAAATAACTTTGTATGCAACTCTGATTCGAACTTGCACACAGCAGCCATCTTCATCTTACACTGGCACTCTGCTTCACGACTCAACCACCCACCACACACCAACTTGCCATTTGAAACTTAGACTTATCTCTTAATTTATTTCCGGATTTTTAATTTATTAAAAAAATAAACACGATTCCACCACTGACTCGAACTCGTTCTTTTCCGTCTTCCCCGCCTTGGTCCTCCGCTCTACCACCCGGCCATCCTAAGCACGTCTATTCATAACTTGGAACTTATACTTATCTTTAGTTAATTACAAAATATCTTCGCCTTCTCGTTCACCGTATTTCCTTTCTTCCAATCTCTTCACATCAGTACTTGTTTTGGAACTAATACTTATCTCTTCTACTTCCGATTTTTGAAAACCATTTTTAAAATAATTTCGATCCCATTACCATTTCGAACTCATCACCTTTCTTGTGCTCTGCTTTACCACTCTGCCATCCTCTTCACACAAGCGAAATGTATTTATAATTTCTAGTTATCTAATCTACTTCCGGTTTCTTGCATCGTTTCTCAATCGTTTTTGAAGAATTGAATTTTATTAGATCTGTTTTCATTATGTTTGGATATAGTTTGAAATCTAGACCGAATCTTTCATGCGCAGATGAACAATTTGGTTTGACATGAAACGTCAAAACTAGCCAACCCCTGTTTAAATAAGCAGGCAAATATGTATTACAGCTCTGTCATGCGCGATTGCCAAACATTTTCAAGGAGAAAAATTCACAAAATTGTGCACATTTTAGATACAAATCAAATTGATCATCTGATTAACTATTATTAAAAAAAATAAATTTACTAAAACTAAAGAATTACACGTAAGTTCATATTATGAAAGAGCATTCTTCAGTTTGCATCATGATCTTGAATTTTTCATAATAACATTTTGCATTAGCAAAAACATCATACAATCCAATACTTCCTTATCAGCTTCAAATTAAATTACTTGAACACTATATCAGTTAGAAAAGACCCTAGCTGTTTGCACCAAAAACATGTTTGCCGTTCATTTAGTTTAGCTGTCATATCTTAGTAAATTTCAACAAATACAAAGTTAGTAAATTGTTGTATTAATAACAACTGCAAAAAAGCTAAGACAACTAAATGGAGCCACTTAAAATACCACACTTTTAAACCGCTATAACTCCGTCAATTCTTGCTTCATCTTCACAGTTTTTGATGCATTTGACGCCAATTGATCTCCTCTTTCATAATCTGTAACAATAAAGCAAGTTTTAAAACTCAATAATCGAAAAAAAGCTAAAAAAGCATTGATTTTTAGGGTTTTCAGGCTCTGGAGAAAACTCTATTTGTTGGAGCGTTGTTTTGAATGCAGATTATGAAAGAGCAGTTCGTTCGCAGTCCAAAACACCAATAACCACGAAAATCGAGTGATTATTAACGGAGTAACAGCGGTTTTAAGCTTTACTAGACAAATGAGAAACTGATCCGCTAAACCACGCCCCCAAAACTCAAAGCGCTGTTTCTCGACAAATAATGGCTTCATTTTAAGGCTGTTTGGTGTTTTAGAATGATATTCGTCTCATCTTTAATAATCCGCAGTAAAAAAACACGTTTTAAAAGTCCGTGCTATCAAAACCCACAAAATTCATTGTTTTTGCTGGTTTTTTGGTACTGGAGAAAAATCTCTCCAAAAAGTAGCAGTTTTTATCGCAGAATAAGAAAACGAGAGCGATTTACTGTCCAAAAAACCAAAAACTGCGATAATCGAGTCATTATTAGCGGAGTTACAGCGATTTAAAAGATTTCCACGAAATATGATTGACAGCTTGGTTTTACCACCCCCCTCCAAAACTTTAAAGCGCTGTATCTCGGCTAAAAATTGGTTGTTTTTCAAACCGTTTGATATTTTCGAAAGATAACGATGCCCTCTTTCATATTCCGCAAATAAAGTTGCACAATTCCAAAAATTTAAATTTTACTTGACATTTCTGTCACTAGATGGCGCTACCCGTCAATCGAAACTTTCAAGACCCTTCAAACCGCTGTATCTCCGTCAATTCTTGGTTTATCTTCACAGTTTTTGATGCATTTGACGCCAATTGATCTCCTCTTTCATAATCTGTAACAATAAAGCAAGTTTTAAAACTCAATAATCGAAAAAAAGCTAAAAAAGCATTGATTTTTAGGGTTTTCAGGCTCTGGAGAAAACTCTATTTGTTGGAGCGTTGTTTTGAATGCAGATTATGAAAGAGCAGTTCGTTCGCAGTCCAAAACACCAATAACCACGAAAATCGAGTGATTATTAACGGAGTAACAGCGGTTTTAAGCTTTACTAGACAAATGAGAAACTGATCCGCTAAACCACGCCCCCAAAATTCAAAGCGCTGTTTCTCGAAAAATAATGGCTTTAATTTAGGGCTGTTTGCTGTTTTAGAATGATATTCGTCTCATCTTTCATAATCCGCAGTAAAAAAACAAGTTTTAAAAGCCCATTTTATCAAAATTCGAAAAAATTATTGTTTTTGCGGGTTTTTTGGTGCTGGAGAAAAATCTCTGTGAAAAGTAGCAGTTTTTATCGCAGATTATGAAAAACAGGGCGATTTACTGTCCAAAACACCCAAAACTGCGATAATCGAGTCATTATTAGCGGAGTTACAGCGATTTAAAGATTTCCTCGAAATATGATTGACAGCTCGGTTTTACCACCCCCCCTCCAAAACTTTAAAGCGCTGTATCTCGGCTAAAAATCGGTTGTTTTTCAAACCGTTTGGTGTTTTCGAAAGATAACGATGCCCTCATTCATATTCTGCAAGCACATTTTGCGCAAAAAATGTTTGAAATAAAGATTTTGTTGGGATTATCCATAAATTCCGTTATGTATTACCTGCTTTTAAAATACGCTGTATCTCAGTTAATGATCTCTCGATTGTTACAGTATTTGGTGTTTTCGAAGCAAAATGACATGCTTTTTCACAATCCGAAGTGAAAATGCCAATTTTTCAAATACAATGTTCGAAAATAGCCCAAAAACTGTTGCATTTCTATTATTGGCTGCGTTTTATTCACAAAATCCTGTTTATTATGAAAGATTCTGAAAGAGGACGTCAATTACGTTAAACAAGTGAAAACGCGTTAAAAAATCTGGCTATAATTCACCGAGCTACAGAGTTTTAAATTTTTGGGGGTGGAAGACGATGAGGGGGTGGTTAATTTTCATCAAATTCTTAAAAACGCTGTATCTCGGCTAATTACCGCTCGATTTAAACACTTTTTAGTGTTTTCACACTGTATTGTGATACAGTAGCTAATTTGGCGTCGACTTGGGGATCAATCCCCAAGATCCCCTCCATGTATTGTTCCATAACATTTGACACAGTTTATAAGTTTAATAAACAGTAAAGAAGATCTTACTTAGTAATTTTATTCTAGTGCATTGACAGTGAATTTTTTATTTATTATAAGAAAGGCGTGTGAGATATAAAAATTGGTTATCACTATAAATATGATAAGAAGTTTTGAGTGCACAGTAAAATATCCTGTATTAGTCGTCACATGCATTTTAAAATTTAAAAGTAAAGGGTGTGTTTATAAGTTTTCATCGAAAGTTCATACAAATATATAATGCATGTAAATATATTGTACATGTTTACACTTTCCTTTAGTGATAACAATATGTATACATATTTCAAATAGGGCATTACCACTGACTCCATCGACTTTGAAATGTAGCATATTTTAATGCCAACAAATACTAGCTAGCAATGCATTGTCCAGTTACACTATCTTTTATGGTTTGTCGATTTTGACAAAAAGTATAAGTTTAAGTCGCTTTGAAAACATGAAGAAATGGAATATTTTCTTTTGTGTTATTTTGTTCTGTAACACAGGTAAGGTAATCTTATGTACTGTCTAAAATATACTCGCCAATTTTCCTAAATTCACATAATTTTTTCGTATTTTTCATAATAATTGATAATAAACTCTTATGTGATTAGAAATGTTAATATAAAATACCCATCAAGCACATGATTTATGAATGTGCATGAATTACTTACTTTCAATAGCAGATTACTAAAATGCAATAATCTCTTAACATTTTTTTAAAAAACACTTTTTTGAAACACTTTATTTATAGGTTTCATTTGGGGACATGTCATTACCCACATAAGTGGACACAAGTTGATATTGGAATGCAAGTCTTTAAGTCTAGTTCACTGTCTTTGGAAATTCGATTCTTGGTTTTTCAAATTTTCCAACCGTCATTCATACTTGTCTGATAATGGCACAAATACAACGGATTGTACGTTAGAAATAACGCCATTCTTTGAAGTAGATGTTGGTAACTGGAGTTGTTGGAGTTTATCAAATAACTACAAAGATGGACATTTACTGAATTTTTACTACGTCCCAATAGGCAAGATCTTGTTTCCAAAAATGATTTTATTTTTCAAAAAGCATATTTTTAAATTATTTCCCAGCTTTATAAATCTGTCTGAACTATTCTTTTTTGATATTTACAGATAGGAACTATCATAAAAAAATTATAAACCCTTTCCCACAAAATGTTACCAGTAAAGGCGATGATGTCTTCCTGCCCTGTTTATTCAATGAACGCATTGGCAGGTGTCACTGGCAGCGAAACAGTGCCCCAGTTGTGATAAGAAACCGTTACAGATTTACCAACAACGCAGAAGGACTTTACAGTACAGACTGTTCGATAGAAATATCAAAAGTTCAAGACATCGATCTTGGAATTTGGCAATGTTCCAGTACCTCCAATGGCAGAATAGGTTATGTCCAATCAGACCCTGCATGGTTGGATGCATCAGGTAAAAAAACAATTTTTATTTTAATCTTATCAAATTTTTTTTTTATAAAATATTATAAAACCAAATTACAGTTTTCGAAACAGATCCAAGTCCATCACCAATTCACCAAACTCCAATCATTGAAGTGCATCCAGCAAACCAGACCACCAAAATGGATGACCAGATCACCATGAACTGCAAATTTAATCAACCTGTGTATTGTGCATGGCTTAGGAATGGGCAGGCAATTGAAATTCATTACAAATTTCAATATGTAGACAATAAAAACGGAAGATCAATGGATTGTTCAATTTCAATTTCCAAAATCAATGCACTTGATTTTGGAAGTTGGCAGTGCTTGAGTGCTGCGGATGATAAGATGGAGGCCATTAAATCCGGAGTAGTATTCTTGACTGATGGAGGTAAGATTTCTGTTGCAAGAAACATTCCTGTCAATTTGGAAATTTCAAGTTTTGGTATGCAAATATTTTGCATGTGTCTATTCTGTTGCAGATATGGCTGATGGCATCAATGCACAGATAATAGAAGCTCCTGAAAACATGACCTTAGCTCCAGGTCACAATGTTCATCTAAAGTGCAAATTTGACACCAAGGTTTATTGCATCTGGGAAAGGAATGACCATGCGGTGTTAATTGATCAAAGATACAAATACGTGTCAAAAGATAATGGAGTCAACACCACAGATTGCTCAATTCGAATAGACGACGTGGAGGAAAAAGATTTCGGAAAATGGACTTGTGGATTTTTGACACGTCAAGAGAATGGAAATTCCTCGTTTCGTGAGACTATCTTGACACAAATGAGTGAGTTTATCTTAATTGGATTACCTACGATTAGATTGAGTACACTATGAAACATGTAATGAAGAAATCCAATATAATATTAACACATGTAGAAAATTCTGATAAAAACAATGGCATTTTATCGACATTTCAAAACATGTCTAAAATTCAACAGCATGCAATTGCAAAATTTTAAAACTTGAATCTGATTGAATAAGAATAAATATTGTTTAAAAAATCTATAAAAACTTGCGCTGTTTTAATGCTATTAAAATCATAATTCTTACAAGCATTTACCTTGATTATCATTTTTTTCTCATCAGAATATCCAACTATTCCCAAAATCAGAGTAGGAATGGATTTTCCTGAAGAAATTGAAGTATTTTCATTGGAACCAAATTTAGTCGAAAATATCATCTGTTTTTCAACTAATGGATATCCAGCCGCAAATTTGTCTTGGGATTTGAACGGCCAAAGATTTTCTGGAAATATTACACAAAAATATGACATTGACCAACACTTTTTCAACACCAGTCTTGAATGGAGTGTATCCGATGGTATAGAAGTTCTTCAAAACTATACAGAATTACGATGCATTGCTGAACATCCATTTTTCAACGAAGTAGTTTTCACTTCTGTCAGATTAAGGAAAACAAGTAAGCTCTAAATTGTCTGGTTTTCAAACAATGGAATTCAAATGTTAATAATGTTTTACAAAATATTACAAACAAAATGTATTTTTATGTGAACAGAAATGCCCTCCATTCCAATTATAATACAAAATGGTCAAGAAATTAATTTTACAAGAGGCTTAACCCGAGATCCTGTAACATGCACTTCAGTGGGAGGACACCCTGCTCCAAAATTATTTTGGCTGTTTGATGGCCAAAAAGTAACAGGAATAACTGAAAACCAGAATTCTGGTGAAAACAATTTATTCAACACAACTCTTTACTGGAACACAACTCTTAACAATAAGCTGTCTTCGATAGATGTCAACATTAGCTGTGTTGCAGAACATCCTGACTTTTCAAGACCATTGAAAGCTTCACTCAGAATAAGTAAGTTACTTGATTTACTGTAAGATAATAGAAAAAGCACATTTTCGAAAATTTTTTAAGGGTTTTACAAATACAGTGTAATATAATAATACACTAAACTACAACATGCATTTTTTAAGAGCCGTTTGTAAAACCTGTTATCCAACTTCATGGAAATTTGATCAAAACTATCGACATGGAACAAATTAACGAATCATCAGCCTTGATTTGCATATCGGAATCATCAGGGAATCATGAGCCATATATGAGCTGGGAATGTGATGGCAAAAAAGTTGGATCAAACTTTCAAAATATCACCAGGGATGGCAAAACATGTATGCTTTTCTGGAATGTAACAAACGTGGAATCTTCATGTGAACAGAGTGTGGATTGTGTGGTCGAACATTGGTATATTAATTTGACTTTAAAGTCTTCAATAAATATAACTCAAGGTATATGTCACATCATTTAAATAACTTTTCTCATAATGTTTATTGTTTCCCAAGAAAATAAAAAAGTGCCACAAATAGCATAATATGTTTTTCAAATATGGACTTTGTTATAAAAAGCTCTTATGATATCTTAACAAGTTTTTATTTGCAGGAATCTTAGACAAGGAAACTATCACCATGGAAATAGATTTACTTTTAGGCATATCCTTGCCATTTACTTTTTTTATGGTTCTACTTGTGACTATATCAGTGATGTTCTGCTTAAAAAGGTAATTTGTTGGAATTTCATTTCATATACTGAATTTTAATATTATTTATTTTGTAGTCTTGTTGTGAATATTTCCTTTTTTATGTGTTTTACCAAGATTTGTTTTCTTTTATTAGATATCATGGAAGAGTGTACTTCAAATATATAATTAATGCAGATCACAAGAGTACATCAGACACTTATAATCCAGAGTTGAAATCAGAGTCACCTGCATTTCAAGATGAGGACATAGTGAAAAATCCCAAATCCTCTAAAATCTTCTATGTTTAAATACAAACTTTGTTTTATTTTTAACTGATAGTTATACGAATCTCTACACTTATAATGTTTTGCCGAAAAATGATGAAAAAATGCAATATCATGAGAAAAATACTAAAATCCCACAATGGTACTCATCCCCCTCCTCTATACTTTTTTTGTGTTATATGCAACTATTGGCAAATAATAAGCAAAAACTAAAAAAAAAGTGTAATCAGTGTCATTCAATTTCAGTTTAAATTAAGGCAAATTTGGGAAAATCTTGATTGAGAACAAAATTAGTAGTCTGTCAATGTTCACTGAGCAACTAAAAGCCCATTGAACTTCCAAATACTGACAAGATCTGTAAAAAAAATATCCGAATAAATTAATGATGAAGAGCAATTAGTATAATAATAATAATTATCATAATTTCGGATATGCAATTTACTTGTAAATGGACAATTACGTTTTGTCCATGTTTAAATAAAAATTACAGGTTTTTATAACTTGTATTTTGTATTCCTATTTACAAAAAATACATTTTTATATACAATTGTGACCAGTTTATTAACATTATGCTCATTATTATTTACTTCTGATCCTCAAATCATGTAATTATTTTAGGATATGATAATTATGTCAATTACATGAATCTAACTAATTTGCATAAAATGTACTTTTGTGCAAGTCACAAGTGCGTATAAAGGATCGAAAATTTGTAATTCTGCTAGTTTTAGCCTTGAATTTTAAGTTCCTGGCAGCTTCAAAATTGTACAATGGATGAACTTTTCAGTATATTGACTAATACAAACGCAATAGTTGTTTTACTGACAATCTTTTGCTTGACATTTTATTGGTACTTGTCCGTACCAAAAGATATTCCTCCTGGCCCATTAGGACTGCCCTTAATCGGGTCTTTACCACTTCTTGTAACATCAAACCCAGGAAAGAAGTTTGCACAATTGGCTGAAAAATACGGACCAGTATTCAGGTAACGTAGAGACAACGTTTTCTAGAAATGTTGCGAAAACTATGCTAATGTTTAAAATTTTATACTTAGAATTTACGTGGGAAATCATTTAGTCATCGTTTTGAACAGTTATGAGGCCATAAAAGACGCGTTTATTAAACAAGCCGATGCATTTTCTGGAAGACCAATCAATTTTAATTTCAATATCGCTGAACCGGATAAATATAGTAGGTGAAATTACTAAAATCTACCGAAAACTCAATTCCTTTAATTTTAGAGATATTTAAGCAAAAAAAAAATTGTGCTATACTTGGGCATTAATAATCATTCATGCAGCAATCATGCATTACACCTATGCATGACAGGAAAGCTCACCTAGAATTTCTCAGTGATTCCTAGAGAATAAAACATGGAAATCGAATTTTGCTCAAATATGATGTTAATCAAATTACTTGATTCTTTTAAAGGCATCGTGACGTCAGATGGTCCAGTCTGGAGAGACCATCGTCGTTTTGCTCTGAACGTCCTGAAGGATTTGGGTGTTGGGAAATTGAGTATCGAACCAAAAATAATGGTAAATTACAATTGTATTTAAAATCTCTGAATTATTCTAGTCTTCCTTGATGATATAAAAACTAAACGATCTGTAATATAACTTAGGATGAAATTCAACATTTCCTAAAAGAACTGAAGACATTCGAAGGGAAGGAGACTGATTTTAGGGAATTGATGGCCCTTAGTGTTAGCAACGTCATTTGTATCTTAATTTTTGGTAAACGTTACGAATATGATGACCTTTGGTTCATTAGTACGAAACGTTTCACTGACGAAATGGTAACGGCATCGAGTTCAATGACTTTGTTTGAATTTCTTCCTTGGTTGAGACATGTACCAGGAATGGCTCATATGGTCAATCAGGAAAATTTTGTGTAAGTATCCAGAGACATGATGTACTAGAAGTATCAAAAATAATGTGTATTTAACTCGAATTACCAGTTTGGATTACTGATTTAATATTTCAGGCAAAGTTTAAGTAAAATAAAACAATCGTTTTTCACGATGATCGATGAGAAAAAGAAAAGGCACATTGATGGACATAAGGACAACTACACCAGCGCCTATATCGAGGAACAAAAGGACAGGAAGGAGAAAGGGAAATATGACGAGACATTTTCTGGTAAGAAGTCCTGAACATAAAAGTTCACAATTTTGTTTTCCTGTATATTTTAATTTTAAACATATTTCACAGACGAGGCTTTGGAGCAGAATATGAGGGTTTTATTGGCTGCTGGAACAGAGACAACAGCTACTACACTTTTATGGGCCATTTTGCTAATGATGATACATCCGAAAATACAAACCAAAGTTCAGCAAGAAATTGACAAAGTTTACGGTTCAGACCAGTCACCATCTTGGAATGAAAGGCATAGGACGCCTTATACAGAGGCAGTTATTCAAGAGATTCAGAGATTTACCACATTGGTACCGCTTAATGTACCTCACAGGTAAGATTAATTGAAATGTTACTTAAAAGTAATCATTCATTCATTTATTTATTTAAAAAAAGCAATTTGAAGTAGCTTACCTTGAAGTAGATTTACCTAAATGATTCTTGCTATTCCTGGTTCATTAAGCTTGCAGTAGAGCCAATTCCAATGGCCCTAACTTAAAATACATCTTAAAAAGGATGAAAAATAAATAAATATTGACATGTTGTTGTGTTTGGAAAGCTTGTATTTGGAGTATTTCGAAAATTTTATTTATAATTATTTTAATTTAGTTTTGATGATAATATGCAAATAAAAAGTATAGAAAATTACTATGCAATGCAAACTCTTCTCATGTTATTTTAGTTATTCTTAATAAAATATCAGAAAGTTACAATTCATGTGTTTTTTTAAAGGAAAAAAAAACGTGGAATTTACTATATCATCATCATAAATATATGTTCAACACTTTTTTACAGAAACACTGAGCCATGTGAAGTTCTGGGTCACAAAATTCCAAAAGATTCTTACATTATATCCAACCTTTGGGCTGTTCATAACGATCCTCAGTTATGGAATGATCCTCAAGTATTTCGTCCTGAACGATTTTTGAACGACAAAGGAGAAGTCATCAAAAGCGAACATCTTGTCACGTTCTCGTTAGGTAACTATTGGAATTTAGTTTTGGATTCTTGATGTTTGTCAAGGAAAAACTATTTTGATATTAAACCACATAAATGATGCAACACAATTTGAACATGAACAATTGTAAAGGCTTGTTTTTAAAAATTTGGAATGGCTCTAAAATTTATTATAATTTGAAAAATGTAAGCAGCCTTCACCAGCATCAACATTATTCAATTTTACTATTTTGCATAATTAATAATGTCTAAATTGTTCAAAAATATTAATTTGCATTGTTTGATCATCCTATGATCAATATTCATTTACAAAGACTCGAATCATGAACTGTCATCAAGGCCATACAACTAAAAATAACATATTTGAAATAAGTAGAAATTGAGACACAATATATTTTAGAGAGTAATAAATGGTAAAATTAAATCTTTTCACAGGAAAACGTCAATGTCTTGGCATTGAACTCGCCCGCATGGAACTCTACTTATTTTTTACGTCAATGCTGCAAAAATTCACCTTTAAACCTAAGGAAGGAGCAATAACCAGTCTGCAGCCAAAATTGTCCATTACCAACACTCCAAAGTACTTTAAGCCAAGAGCGATTTTAAGGACTTCTGCCTGACTCTTATTTGTATAAAAGTCTAAGTTTCTATAACTAGTAACATCTTTATATTTTTCATCTTCTTCTGCTGTATTTCATCAAATTTAGTAAATAGTAAAAACGACACGAATGTTAATTCCAAATTGTACCACAGATTATGCAATCTAATATTTGAAACTGTGCCAATACAGAAATAATATAAAGTTGTTTTATGAAGGTAATGCTTTATCAAGTCATGAATACAAACTACTTGAAATCGTCACGTGCATATGAAATTCAGCTTTGAATATTAATAATTCCGAACGCCACTCGGCTAAAAGGATCTAAAATGGACATACTTAACAATATTTTAACTAATTTCAACGCCATTGTGGTTTTGCTGACCACCTTGTGTTTGACACTTTATTGGTACTTTTCTGCACCGAGGGATATTCCACCAGGCCCTTTGGGACTGCCTATCATAGGGTCTTTGTCGTTACTTGCAACAGCCACGCCAGGGAAGACTTTAGGGAAATTATCAGAGAAATACGGACCGGTTTTCAGGTTGGGAAAGTTGAAAAATAAATTATGAATTCAGTCAAATATAATTCATTAGTTTTCTACAGCTTTTATGCAGGAAACCAGCTGGTTATCGTTCTCAACAGTTACGAGGCCATCAAAGATGCGTTTGTCAAGCAGGCCAAGGTGTTTTCTGGTCGCCCCCATAATTTTAGTTTCAATATTGCCGAACCAGAAAAGTACAGTGAGTTCCAAAAGTTTTTAATATTTCTGAAAGTAATCACTCCATTTACAAAAACTCAGATAAAAATGTTATATTCCACCTATATGTTGGACATTTGATGAAATCCAGACATTATATTTAACCAAATTATTTTTACATTTTTTTCGACTTGATAGATGTAATTACCATAGATGGTCCAATTTGGAAGGACCAACGCCGGTTTGCAAAGAACGTACTCAAGGAACTAGGCGTTGGGAAGTTAAGCATGGAATCTCAAATTATGGTGAGTTTTAAAAATGTACATTTCAGCTGAAAATTTGACTGGTAAAACTCAATTTTCTGTAATGATAATTGCTAAGCAAGAGCTAGATAGATTACAGAGCTAGAAATTTTGGAACTTTCCAGTTAAACGCAATCTTAATTTCTTGTTCAGGTTGAAATCCAGCAATTTCTAAAAGAACTAAAATCGTTTCAAGGCAAACAGACAGATTTCAGAGAAGTATTGGCTCTCAGTGTAGGCAACATCCTTTGCATGTTGCTTCTTGGTAAACGATTTGATTATGATAACCCCTGGTTTATCAGTTTTAAGAACTTTACTGACCAAATGGTATCAGCATCCAGTTCCATTACCCTGTTTGAATTTCTTCCTTGGTTGAGGCACATACCAGGAATGGCCCAACTATTCAAACAGGAAAAATTCATGTAAGTTTCTTACTCAAAGAGAGATAGTGGTTATTCAAAGATCATAAGGAATTGATTAAGTAACCACATTGATGTTGCCACATTTCCAGACAAAATTTGAATAAAATTAAAAAATCCTTGTACACGATGATCAACGAGGAAAGGAAAACACATATTGATGGGTACTGGAATAATTTCACAAGCGCCTATATTGAAGAACAGAAGGACAGAAAGGAAAAAGGGACATATGATGAAACATTTTCTGGCGAGTTTTATAAGTTACTCGAATAAATGAATGTTTATTTCAAATCGCGGAGATTAATTATAGGTTTGTTCATAATAGACGTTGCCTTAGAACAAAACTTAAGAATATTACTGCTTGCTGGTACTGAGACCACAGCTGGCACTTTACAATGGGCTGTTTTGCTAATGATGTTACATCCTGAAATTCAAACGAAAGCCCAACAAGAAATAGACGAGGTTTACGGGTCAGATCAGTTACCATCTTGGAATAACAGGCATAGGACACCCTACGTAGATGCCCTTATTCACGAGATTCAAAGATTCACGACGCTTGGACCTCTTGGTGTGCCTCACAGGTAAGAATTCTCACCGTACATTAATTAAAGCAGTGTGGACTTTGTAAGCTCTGGTAAATAATAAGTTTCGAAATTTTTCCAGAAACACTGAAGAATGCAAAGTTCTGGGACATAGGATTCCCAAAGACTCTTACATAATATCTAATTTGTGGGCTGCTCATAACGATCCGGAATTATGGAAAGATCCTGAAGTATTTCGCCCAGAACGATTTTTGAACAATGAAGGAGAGGTCGTTAATATCGAGCACCTCATCACATTTTCGATAGGCAAGTGAAAATTAGTTATATTATTGCACAAATGTATACTTTGGATACACGTATCAAAATGTTGTACTTTTCTGAATTTGATAAACCTTGACCCATATACTTTCATTTCCTTGTATTTTTTTTTTTAACAAAAGCCTTAAATGTTTAATGTGATAATTTGCATGCTTAAATCAAGTTAAAAAGATAATTTTTTTGTCTATCTCATTTTACACTGAGTAAGAAAGATTCAGAATAACTATTCAAATTTGACCTTAACCACTATCTCATTAACACCACAAAAAGTTGTCACTTATATTACTATCGTAGAAAATCAAAATTGTCACTCGTTATCATATTTAAAAATACAATTTTATGTAAGTGTAAGTTGTGAAATTGAATATATTTGAGAGTACTAAGTCATAATATTGTGCATATTTACAGGAAAGCGTCAATGTTTAGGCATTGAATTAGCCCGCATGGAACTCTACCTGTTTTTCACATCAATGCTACAAAAATTCACCTTTCATTCTAAGGAGGGTGTAATAACGAGCATGCAACCCAAAATGTCTATGAGTAACGTTCCAAAGTTCTTTCAGCCCATGGCTATTCTAAGAACCTATGCTTAAAGAGGTGCATTTTTTATGAAGGCCCATATGTTGCATAAAGTTTTCTGTAGTTTGATCAAACATAGAAATTAACAAATAAGTAGTGCAAATTACTGAATTACTAAGTGCCAGCAGAAGTTACAGGAACACTGAAATGTACTTTGTTAACACGAATAAACATTGTTATTAATCTTCATACATGTTATCCTTCCCATATTAATATTTGTTGATATAGATATACTTCTAATTTGGTTTTATTTAGTTCAATTTTATCTGACCCTAGAAACAGAGGCAAAGTGGTATTATTTAATTTCAGATTTGAACCTTTGCCAAGTTAAGAAACAAATTATATAAAAACTGTCGTTCTTGAGTGTAAAATTCACATCATATATGCAAGTCATGAACGCAAAGTATTTATGCTAAAGTATCAACCTTGAATTTTTCATTATTTTCACAATTTTTAGGAGCACCTAGTTGCACGGATTAACCATGGAATCACTTTATAGTATTTTGACTTAATTTTAACGCCATCCTGGTTTTGCTGACCATCTTATGTTTAACAATTTATTGGTATATGTCTCTGTGCCAAGAGACATTCCACCAGGTCCAAAGGGACTGCCTATCATAGGGTCCATGTTGATACTTGCAACTACAACTCCAGGAAAAAGTTTGGCGAAATTGGCTGATAAATATGGACAAGTTTTCAGGTAAGAAAAGTTAAAAATTGCAAAATTTGCATTCTAACAAAAAATATTAACTGTTTTCTTGTTTGTATGTTCTCAGCTTTTATGCTGGCAACAAGTTGGTCATCGTTCTCAACAGTTACGAGGCCATCAAAGAAGCTTTTGTCAAGCAGGGCGATGTATTTTCAGGACGGCCCCATAATTTTAGTTTCAATATTGCTGAACCGGAAAAATACAGTTAGTAAAAAACTTTTTACTATGTCCAAAATTATTCTTTTCGATAGATAGACATTTTCAAAAAAGCTGAAATCAGCGATGGTATTTTAACCAAAACATTAATAAATTTCTTTGAAAGATGTTGTCACCTCTGATGGTCCAATCTGGAAGGACCAACGTCGGTTTGCGCTCAATGTACTTAAAGAACTAGGTGTTGGAAAGTTAAGCATGGAACCCCAAATTATGGTGAGTCTAAAAATGAACATTTCAACCGAGGGCCAATATAAAATCTTTGGTAATTGGCAAGCCACATGAAACTTCACAGCAGGTTGATTACATTTCATTTTAGGATGAAATTCAACACTTTCTGAAAGAACTGAAATCTTTTAAAGGAAAGGAGACAGATTTCAGGGAATTATTGTCTCTCAGTGTGGGGAATGTCATTTGCATATTACTTTTTGGTAAAAGATTCGAATATGATGACCTCTGGTTTATCGGTGCCAAACGGTTTACGGACCAAATGGCTTCAGCGTCCAGTTCCCTAACCTCATTCGAATTTCTTCCTTGGCTGAGACACTTACCAGGAATGGCTCAGTTAGTCAAACAGGATACATTCATGTGAGTTTCTGGATGGTTAATCAACTGTTTATAAAGAATTAAAGTAATTCTGTTGACATTTCCACGTTTCAGACAAAGTTTGAAAAATGTTAGAGTCCCTTTACATATTGATCAACGAGAAAAAGAAAACACACATTGATGGGCACTGGGACAATCTCACGAGCGCCTATATTGAAGAACAAAAGGAAAGAAAGCAAAAGGGGACATATAACGACACATTTTCTGGCGAGTTTGAATCGCAGAGATTGCTGTTGGAATTCTGAGTAGTCTAAAATTATCAATCTTTTCTTTTAATTTCAATTGGTTTGCTCACCCAGACGTTGCCTTAGAGCAGAACATGAGGATATTATTGGTTGCTGGGACTGAGACCACCGCTGGTACATTACAATGGGCCATCTTGCTAATGGTGTTATATCCTGAAATGCAAGCGAAAGCCCAAAAAGAAATAGACGAAGTTTTCGGGTCCGACCAATTTCCATCTTGGAATAATAGGCAAAGAACACCCTACATAGAGGCCCTTATTCACGAAATTCAAAGATTCACGACGCTTGGACCACTTAGCATACCTCACAGGTAAGACTAGATGTATTTTACTGTAAAATATTACTTGTTTGCAATCTAATTTCTGACCAAATACACATTCTCCAGAAACACTGAAGAATGCAAGATTTTGGGTCACAAGATTCCTAAAGATTCTTACATCATATCCAATTTGTGGGCTGTTCACAATGACCCCAAGCTTTGGAAGGATCCTGAAGTGTTTCGCCCTGAACGATTTCTGAACGATAAAGGAGAGGTCGTTAAAAACGAGCACCTCATTACATTCTCCATTGGCAAGTGAAAATCAGTATTATAAAATAATATTAAATTAAGCGTATTTTTATAAAAAAATTCTAAAATTATGTATTTTTCACAGGGAAGCGTCAATGTCTCGGCATTGAATTAGCCTGCATGGAGCTCTACTTATTTTTGACATCTATGTTGCAAAAATTCACATTTAAGCCTGCAGAGGGCACAACAACCAGCATGGAACCCAAATTGTCCATTACAAACGTTCCAAAGTATTTCAAACCAAAAGCAATCCTAAGGACCTCTGCTTAACGCAATTCAAATCATATGCATTTAAGTGTCTAAGTTACTAAATTTAGCAACTAGGGTTTGTTTTTATTGTCTTCTTCTGTTACTTTGGTTTGTAATGAGTTTCCTGTGGTGTGTATTTGACAAATATACTAGAGCAATTTGCAAAAAAAAAATTAGAATAAAATTACTGAACCCTTGTAAACAAATATAATGTATATATTTCATTGTGAAAATAAATTGTAAAACGCATTTCATTCGATTCCATTTTCCCTTGTACCACAGATTCTAAAATTATTATTTTAAAAATTGAACCTTGTGAATATATCACAAACATTAATTCCCAGGAAACACAAATATTTTCCATGAGTAATTTGACAGAATTCTTCACAAAAACCTTCTTTTACCTGACTTTGTACGAACAGAAACAAAAAAAATATCACTTGCGCAACAATTTTTAGACAAATTAGAAAATAAAAAATTACCAGATTTTCCAAAATGACGAAGAAATTTCAATCGCACATAAAACTGATTCGATTAAGAGTATTTTAAGAAACTATAATTTCACAATCCTTGGAATTTGTACCATCTACATTAGATGATCTCGTTTTTGAAATTATAGTTGACAATCCTTGAAATTTGTAATCTTAAAGTTGAACTAAGTTTTCGATTTCTTTTTAGGATGAATTCTAATAATTTCTGAAAGTACTGAAATCCCTTGATGACAAGGAGACTGATTTCAGAGAATTAGTTCTTAAGGAAAATTCCATCAAGATTCTTACATCTTATTCAATTTGTGGTCTGTTTATAACGCAGTCCCAAGCTATAGGATTATATGTATCAAAATGTTGTACCTTAGGCAAATTAAAAATATTAGTAAAATTATAGCAATTTTATATAACTGTGCTCAAGCAAAGGATATTTTCATTACTTTCCTGAATTGAATCCAAACGTGTATTAATGCTATAATTCCCTCTATTTTATAACACATTTCAGGAATGTCAGGCTATAATTTTATGATATGCTTTACAGAATTTCAAAACTGCTTCAAACGCGTGCTGAATCATTTGACTCAAAAAGTGATAAAGTAATTGCAATTCACATGGAAAGGCATATACACTGGATTTCCCACTTTAAAATATTGTAATTCATTAAAAAAAGACTAATTGCTACATTGGATGTTCACAACCTAATTGGATGTAGCTCAGTAGGGGTATTATTCAATTATTAGATAATCGGCCATTCAATTTTCCCAAATTAAAAAGTTAAGACCCTCATTGAGTAACATGAATTTGTTATGAGTAATTTAACATTACATTTGTTGAAATTATAAATTCACAGTAATGAAATTGCATGTAGTTTCCTTGATTTCACAAGAGTGTTTCAAGGATAACCCTTAGCATCAGTTGAGTAATTTGATACTATATAGCATGTCTTTATTATATTTGACACTATTATATATGATTAATTAATTATTATTCAATTAACTTAGAGCTATCTTAAGGTCACTGAGCATTACATAATAACTTTTTGCAATAAATTGCAAACAATTTTTTTCACAGTAAAACGTCAGTGTTTAGAAACCGAATTAGCTCGCAACTTTGATGTTACTAGATGTTACTACACCCCAAACACATTTTGCACAAAAAAAAAATCCAAAATATGTAGAAAGTAGTTTTCTTACAATTAACGATATAGTTTGTAAATAACGATTTTTGTTCTATATAGAATGATTTTATTCAGGCACTGGTATTAGATGTTTACAAAACCCATAATACGAGGAATTGAGCTGCATAATCAAGTAGCTGCTTTGCTGACTGCAGCCCATGATCTGCTATTTTAATTATAATTAAAGGATTTACTGATCATTAACTTTCATAAACGCAAACTAGAACTGGTTTAAAGATTAATTAGATTCAACAAAGCATGGTGCAACCAGCTGTATTGATATAAACAAATTCACCGATTGGTCATTGGCATGCTTATTAATATATACTGTTGATTTATCAGAAGGCCACGTGATATAATTACCGGGTAAACTGGCCCTCTTAACTATTATGAAATGGCCAAGAAAATCCCTTGGATATACAGTGTAGGTAGGTATTAATCTGAACATTTGGCCCTAGCATGCATAAATTCTATCAAAAAGGAGATTTTTACAAAAACGAAAATAATAAACAAAGAGTGAGGTATGGCCTGCACGGCAGGCAAGAATCTAGGGAGGATAATATTACTAAGCAAATCACAATACCTGCTAGTATTTAATAGAAAAATCAGACTTTTACTGGCGTCTTGATACCAATTCCTATTAGCCTCTCTCCAATATTCTTCATTTTTTTACTAAAATTGCGCACGTTGTATCTCCCAGAAGGCTTCAATAGATCACCGTCCACTTGCCTGTCTCTAATACACTGCTCGAAGACTTCTATAAATACGTAAACCACACAATCGGGTTTAGACCACGTCACAAAAGGTTGATTTCATGCCAAATAATACTTGATATGTACCATTGTCCACGTTCTTCGACGTTCGGTCTTCTATGAACCTTTCAAACATTTGGGTTTCGGTGAACCATTTCAAAAACATCTGAATGCTGTGTGACGGCAAGGCGGTGCAAAAAGATTCCCGCTGTTTAAATTGGCATTCAATAAATATTTTGCCAACTTAGTCGGTAATGTTCTTTGCGAAAGTGTAAAACTTCCCGCTGGATGATGCAATGTACTAACGGAATTTTGGAAGAACGGTAACTTACGTGGAATATCCTCTGCCCGTCGTCGTATAGCGACATGTGTTGTGGGTAGTGCCCGATGAGCTCCAAGAACATCTGCATAAAGGCCTGCGACACCAATATACTCTTCGGAGATTCCAGAACATCTATAAAAATGAAGCATCTAGATTTAGTACGTTGTGATCCACAAAAAAGCACGATTACGTTTGCAAATAAATTAACGGTAACAACAAACCTGGTCGGCTTTTAATAAGTTTCAATGCTGTACTTAAAGCTCTTTGAATTGCTTTTGGGATGATGGTAGTTTCATCGCCCACCTCTCGGATTAACTGCGAGGAATCTAAATCCACAACAACGCCCTAAAAGCAAGTGTGTTTAAGTTACTTTTTACCACTTAGAATTTCCACGACTTAAAGGCGCACACCCCCGGCTTACCTCTTCCAATGATAAATCATCCAGCTGAGGCACTACCACGTTTAAAATGCCGACAATGAAGGGTGTGGGAGACCCTACAACGTCGATCATTTTTGTCGGCAAAATAGGGATAAGCGTATGCTGCCATATGAAGGGATAGAGCAGAGATATCAAAGCGTGGATGCATTCCGTTATCACCTCAGGGTGCGAGGAACAAAAGATGACCCGCCGCTCCAGAAGCACGGATGCAAAGACTTTGATCAGCACTGAAACGCTCAAGTGTGTGAGTAGTCGATACGTGTCCCCCTAATGAGAAACGAAACAGTTTTAATCTCAACTTTCAGTTATTAGCAGTGACAACAATATATTTTAATCAGTTGAGTAGAGGGCGTGAGCTAGTGTTTCTTTGTTTGGCTCAACCTTAACATATAACGGAATATGTCACAAGTCAGTATATCTAGTTTTGACAAACAGCAGAAATAACTTACATTATCCATTGAAAAGTCATTCGATCTGGAGAATACCACTTGTTGCTCTCCATCCTAAGAAATGCGACGATTTGAAAATGTAAGTAAAATTTGCACATGTCTGATCAGCAAAACACTAAATTGTAAATTCGGAACTTACCATCCCAGCACATTTAATTGTAACTGTCCTCCCAGGTTGAGGCACGCTTCGGGTTTGCAGCGCATGCAAAAACGCCTTCATTTTGACTTCTGATAGACCGTGCCTCTTCTCTATTTCTCCCAAAACCTACAAATTAATCAGCCTAATTTAAGAAAATATTACGACCACATGTATAACATTCTTAACCAAAAGCGCAGAAGGTGTATTCAGAAAAATAAACTTGGAAAGGGGTAATTTATCAGTTCAACTATAAGCATTTAAGAAGGTGCAATCATAAACATTTTTTAACAATTATTCATTATTGTACCCTTATTCTAAAAACTGGTGATATTTTAACTTTAATAGCCCTAAAACACAGCACCACAGCAGTCAATATAATCAAAGCATTACCTGAAAGTAATATGCTCGAGCAAGAATGGGGCTGATGACACAATACACTATTGGAATGTTCAATTCGACACCTTCAGGCTGAAACAATAGTTACCGTTAGATAAAAATTACTGCACTCAAAGAATTTTCAAGGCCGAATTAGACAGTCTACCTTCACACGCCTGCAGTATCCAAACAGTCTGAAACCCTTTTCATCAGTGAGAACGAATGTATACGTCTCCCTGAAACAATCAATTTTAGAATTTGCTAAAAACTATTGTCATTCACTATCGTCATAAAATACTGGTAGTTTAAGTATGATTTTAAATTCATAAATGAGAATTTTGCTTGGTTAAAGGGAGAGAGGATAATTTAAGAAACTTGTGAAATAATGTCATTCAAAATTTAAATTAAAATAACATAATTCAAACAATCAAAGGGTGTAATTTTTGGTGAATTTTCTGAAAAACAAAATGAAAGCAATGCCACTCTTAAATTTACCTTTGTGCCGTCGGGTGCCAGGTTTCGGCATCGGGGAAACAAAAGTGAGCGACATCATTTGGATCCATCTTTAAACTATCCTGAATATACAAAATATTTTAACTATTTAGATCAAATTTGTATAACAGACAATAATCATGGCATTTCAAATCAAAGATTATTTAATTCAATTCCATACCTTTCCGGGAAATATGTCTTTGATGTAGGGCTGGTATATGGTGGTCCCATCCCTGTATTTCAGTCCCACAATTATGACTAAATCGAACTGCCGGCGGTAAGACAGTAGCTGCCCTGGCGCACGATTGTGGACTGACTGGCCCTGGTTAGTGAAAGATTCTATTTGATGAATCATGGGTTACCATGCATGTTGCCAACAATTTTTTAATATTTCGTTATCCACAAATTTTTCCCAGATTTTTAAAATTTTAAGTTTTCAAATAATTAGACATATCTTCATACTTGATCAAATGTTCCGTCATCTAAAATTTTTCTATTCTTGAGAACTTCTTTAGAAATATATTCAAATTTTAATCTTTACTCACCCTGTTCATTGATTTTCGTTGGTTTATGTGTTTGATTCGCATTTGAATTTCATTTTCTGAGATTTCGTTATCACTGTCGCCTTTATGAAAGCAAAAAAATTGCAAATTAAAAAACCACAACATTTAAAACCTAACAGATCGGAAAAATCATAATCAATTTACAAGAATCGTCATCTTTTGATTGTAGAGAATGTCTTTTTTTTCTTCGAGGTACACTGTTGTAAATCGATGAAAATGATAGGTCTGCAACATCGTTGCAATCCTGTTTAAATACAAAAATAAGTTAGTTTTTTTCAATTTTAGAGTGTGGAAAATAGTTTGAGAGATTGCTATAATGTTACATTCATTGAATTTTCATTCATTATTAAAATTACCAAATACAAATTCACAAAATTACGAATTAAAAATCACAGTTTGTTAAAAAAAAAACATTATTCAAATAAAACTTATTTTTTAATATTTTGGATGTCCTTTTTTTGGGCGAAAAACATTTTTTACTTACAAGGAAATTCACTTTCTTTGTTCCTACTCTTAGAGGATGGTCCACCACGTCTTGAGGTTCATCGTTGCAAGATTCGTTCAAATAAATGTGAAAATGGCCCATGGTTTTCAACTTGCTGTTCGACCCATGGCCCATGATAGGCGAGCTCTGCAAGGCAAAACATGTGATTTTTAGGGCGTTATCCAGGCAGAATAAACCGATTCAATTAAAAAATTATGTACAGCCTACAATTATTTAGTCTAGAAACAATCCAGATTTATCAATAACATACTAAAGTTCATTATTTGAACTAAATAAAAATTGTTAATGTGTTATTTTATTAAGCAATGAATAGATAAACATTTAAAAAAGGTTTATCTGTCAAACCACGTTAAGCCACGTATGTTTAACTATGCCTTTCCTCCTTAAAATTCCGCTTAAAATAACAAGTTGCAACATCTTAGACAATGAGAAAAATTTTTATTGTCGCCTGCTGGAAAGAGATAAATTTGCAGTTCATTATGGCAATCAACCAAAATACATTCTTGATGTTTCATGGTTATCAAAAGTTAAGTGATAACCATCAAATTTTCCAAGAAATGCGAAAATTCAGCGAAATATATGATGAATCATGATGTAATAAGATCAAGTTAAAATAAAACCACATAAAAACTGCAAAAACGTTTCCTTGGGAAAGTAAAAATACTAGTTTCAAAATTATAACTTGGGCAAATTTAAGGGAACGAAAATGCCGATCTATCTCCCATTTGGACAATTTCAATTACAATGAAGCCATATTTCTATATTTGGAAAATGTAAAAACGAATAGCTGCACAATCATAATGCAATCATTAAGAATGCAACTATAAATTACATCAAAGTTGTGTAACTTCATGTTATCCGTAAAATTATCTGCTATTAAAAATTGGACACACTTCATAGAAACGTTAGTTTTCTAATTGATGTATAATGAATACTTATTTCCTCTTTCCTTATAACTGCAAATGAATTGAAATCAAAATACTATTCAATACACTAGGTCACTTAATGTTTACCACAGTGATTCACCCAAGAGTTCGAAACAATCACAGAGATTGTGGGTGACATGAATAAATACATTCTTATTGACACTGTAATGGAACATTAACCCTACTAATTAGCACATAAATGGAGTAAAAAATTTTAAAAAACGCCACTTCCATCCTCGCCAACATGAAAAAACTCATACACAATTCTGAAACAATAAACAATACCCATCAAACTTTTACACATTCCCAAACAATTATTTCTACAGTCACTATGTATAGTATGCAGACAAGGTTAAGTGGATAAATTTGTGCAACGGATATTTAACTTATGATAGCTTAGGGACAACATGTAGTGTTTATATTAGCTCCGTGTTATCAACAAATTGAACTCCAACTTGTTGAAACATCGCAAGTGCTGTTTGTTAAGCAGATTCTTCAGTCAATATGCGATGCAACTTGTAAAATAAACAGAAGATAAAGAAATCTGAAAAAGTAACATCACCTGCCCATTCGAAAATTTGAAACTATAAATACGTTTTAGAAACAAACAAAGACGCAGAAATATATTTTCCATGTAGAATATATTTCATATGTGGAAATTGCATGTAGATAAGCAAGTTTTTAGTTAGTTATCACATTTGCAACACTTTGTGCAAAGTTTTATGATAGTTCACAAGTACTTGCAGTGTTTGACGCAAGTTCTGGCATTTTTACGCAACATTTCAACTTTCCATTTCAACTTGAACACATTTGTATGTAGTAAACTAGAGCTAGTACATTACAAAAGAAATTTTAAAACGCATCCTGTAGCTACACAAGAGTGTAACATTGAAATAATAGGCAACCGTTACTGCAATAATGCGTTACGGTTTTAACATTCAGAATGGTTGGTGGACACATACAGGATGTGAAGACTAATAGTGTACTACTGCACATGACTAAAGAACACAAAAAATAAATTGCAGAATTTCGACAAAAAATGTAGACTGTAATCATTCAGGAGAAACTCCGGCACGAGTAGGTGCGCATGACTAGTTTACCTTCAACAAGACTAGATTAAAACACCTGCTAATTAATATCCAGCCCTTCCATGCACACGCATGGGCGTTTACTGGAACAATTTCAGAAACCAAGAAGGCAACTGAAAAACTCCAAAAATTATAAAACATGAAGACTGACTGCAGTAGACGCAGGTAATCAGAAGGTCATGCTCACCAGTCAAAAGTGGACTATTTCCAATAGAAATCCGTGAGAAATTGATTCAACATGTTTTTGCTGGTAAAATGTAGCCATATTGAATTCCAAAACTAAACTGCGAAGTTCATCAGAGCTTTACTAAAGTGTTATCAAAGCACAAATCACAACAGTATCTTAACAGATAACAACGGAATTCATTAAAAATGTGGACTTGATATCTAAGGAAACAATGCACATTTCCCTGAGGTCGAGTCATGCACTACCTGACATAATTACACCAGATATAATTTTCACTTGTGGGGCATCTCAATCTTCTTTCTTAAATGCCACGATTTTGAAAGTAATTCCTGAAGAGAGTGTTGCATATAATTGAAATACTTTTCCTTAATACTTTTCCTCATTTTTACAAATGTCATTTTTTTTTAAAGTTCACGAGTTCACCGCGGTAAAAATGTACACTTCTTTACGAATTGGATTTTATTTAGCAACACTCAGATTATCTCCAACATTTCCCATTACATTAAATTGCTCTAAATTTTATGGGCCTCGACCACCCATTTTGTGAATCAGATCCATATTTAAATTTAGATATGATGATTTTAATTAGATACTTCAATGTGGCCTAACCCAAATGTGTGGAATAACATGAATGGGTTGGCACGCATGGGTTAGCTGATAATTCAGAAGTTATCCATGTATGTTCAGGGTGTGGCTCCTGTTAACCTTGTCCCTAGCTAATCTAGCTTACTGGAAAAAATGATAAGTGAAATTGTATTAATAATAATTGACCTTCTGTGTAGTTTCCCCCCTTTGGCACGGCACTAGTTTATCGATTTCGATTCAAATGGAAAGCTGCATGCGTACATCACCATCATTTCAACATCAATCTAGACAAAAATAGAAACAGGATAAACCCGAAAATGTCACTAAGTTTGCTATGAAATTCTGCAGGAGGCTCTAAGGGTAAAGTCGATCTTGAGAGCATTTTCAGAGAAACATTTGTGGAGGGCTTTCATGACATATATAAATGATAGAGCCCAATTCCACAAAAGTATGGTGTTGTACTTGTAGGGGTATGGAGTGATACTTGTACAAAAAGTACAAGTTGTTGTGTTCCACAGATAATATTGGTACAATTGTAATTTGTTAGTCTATACTTTACAAGTTACAAGCAAATCTTGTCAGTTTACAAGTGTTCTGGGCCCTATTCCACAAAAGTCTGGTCTTGTACTTGTAGGGGTATGGAGTGATACTTGTACAAAAAGTGCAAGTTGTTGTGTTTGTACAATTGTAATTTGTTAGACCATACCTTACAAGTTACAAGCAAATCTTGCCAGTTTACAAGTGTTCTGTTCC
>JAQGBW010001375.1:0-26730 GCA_034698625.1 Julus scanicus
GTTTTGAAAAACATGCTTTTCCAACATGTTTTCGAAAACTCTGCTTTTGCTTTTGGTGCGGTGTAAACGCACCTTTAAAAGTACCAACCATAAATTACGTGAAAAAAAGAAGGCGATTTAAAATATAATTCCAGTGTTTTTTTAAGGTGAATTACAACCTGGTGATTTCAATGGTGAAATTTGAAAACACACTCACAGCCAAATAAAAAGAGATTAAATAAAAATAAAAATTGTTTAAAGTAGCTTTATTATTTGCATATGCTGCCAGCAAGTGGCAGCACGAACATTTTTCAAACTTGTTTATTAATTTTAAAAAAATCTACCATTTCAAAGTGAAAAACGACTTTTTATTTGGCTGTGAGTGTGTTTTCAAATTTCACCATTGAAATCACCATGCAGTTTGTAATTCACCTTAATAAACATTAAATGAGCTATATTAATTTCATATTAGTCTTGGATAACCTAGGCTATACCTTGTCCATTATCATAACTTTTGATAAATTTGCACTATTTCAATGATTATTTTTGAAAATGTGCTGAACAAGGGAAAAAATTACTCGAATTTCCAATCATTTTATCATCACTTTGAGGGTAGATGATGATTTATGCATTTCACAATTTTTTTTTGGACAAATAGTGTTGACTTTTACACTTAAATGACACGTACAATTACACTGAACTTGACAATTGTTCGCTGTACCAATTCTAAAAATGCTTTAACAACTGGTAATGACGTCATGGATGAAGGTCACAAGACCATACATCAGTTATCGTAAACACATTTGCAAACAAAACGATAGAGCCAACACGTTTTAGAGCGAAGTTGGTTTATCCTATTCTTGATGATTAATTATACTTTCATTCTATTCATGATACAATTCATCGTATGCATAATGAAACACTTAGCACGAAACTGAAACTAATGTGTGCTGGAAACTAATTTCGATTATATAGTCGCTCTATTTTGGATTATAAACGATCTGGAGTGAGGCCACGAGTGTCGAATATCCAACATATAATCTTCAAACTTAGTCACGATGAAATGTGTTGAATTCCGATAAAGATATACAGTACGAGTGTGTGCTGACATAATCGCAAGTACTTGACTTCATATGTTTTGATTTAAAATTCCCAGCCGTGTTATATGTATGTGTTGTAGCAATTTGATAAGACCCTAGCTTAATCTTAACTTTAAAAATAGCTGATAAAACTCCTGTTAAGCATTTAAAAAAAAAACTTTGTTAACAAAGTGTTAGGGACTTATAAAGAGGGAAGCTTTATCAGAAGGAACCAGAAAAGATTATTAAATGCAATAAGATCATTAATTAAACTTTTAATTTAAACTAAGACTAAGAGATTGGTGTCTGCTGGCATGTGGACAGGGAAAGAAGAAGGGGGTACGCCATTGTTGACGTCCACTAATGATGGTATATTTCAGTTTTGGAATTTTCTGTGAATTTTTAAAAACTAGGAAAAGTGGGTTATTATGCTTAAATTTGTGTTAAACGCCAATTTTATGCTGGAATTGACCTTCCAGGTCCTGAAATTTCCGTTAATCGTAAAAATCTGAAAAATGTCGTGGAATTGGTGGCTAGACGGGTGTTTGGAAATTTGTAGGATGGGTGCTTTGCATGTTTCTACATGAGGCAGGGGTAGGGTGTCTGGGCTAAAATAGACCCCATAAGGACAGTTGGTAGATGGGGGTGTCAATTTTTGAAGGAAATTCGTGGACGTCCATTTTGAATGGCGCCTTACTGGTTATAGGTCATCCTTATTTAAAAAATATGCTTTTAAAGGTTCGGTTTATATTACCAAATGTCTGTTATCTCTAAAAATGCTTCAAAATTTATCTTATTCCGGTTCAAAATCCTTTGCTAAAGTATTATCATTTAGGATGTACAACATGGGGTCACGTCCACTCCAAGATGCATCTTAAAAAACCAAGTTATTTTGAATAAATAAAAATATATATATATAAATGACCGCAATTTGGTTTAAAAAAACCGTGACGTAAAAGGCCGTGACCGATATGAGGCGAATTTAGGGGTCAGCACACTTGCACACTGAACATACTTTGAACTTTGTTCTAGAAATCCTCGACGAACAGATAGATGATCCCTCTGACTGGAGAAACTGACTTTTCATTATAACTGTAATGGAGGCTGTGTGGGCCAAGGTGTTGTCGTTGAGTGTCATCGGGATTTTCACCTTAGCTTGTGGACTCTTGCCGTTGAAGTTCCAGGCTGGAAGAGAGAGCCGTAGCAAGGTTCTCAACGTACTACTTTCGTTCAGCGGTGGCGTGTTGTTCTCCACATGTTTCATTCATTTGCTGCCCGAAGTCCACGATGGTTTCAAGGCTCCCACAGGCCTGCAATCTGGAACCAACAAGACCATTGTGTATTCCAACGGAGCCGAACCCAAAACTACGGAACCGATCCTGCCGTGGGGCGAATTCACGGTCTGCATCGGGTTTTTCATTATTTACGCCGTTGAAGAGATAGTGGAGCACTTTGTGTGCAGGTCTTGCGAGAAGCAACACCACCATCATAATGAGAAGAACCCTGAAGAGATTTCCTCGGCGAATGGACCAGACCCTTGCCTGGCTCCTATCCACAGCATCCACGGAGCCCACAGGGACCCGCACGACATCAGGGATTGTGATCGTACTGAAGATCAGCATCGAGTCACGGTGGATGACAAAGAGCCGCTGTGTGCCGGAAGCAGTACCTCCCAATACGGTTCCTGTAAAACTGAAAAGAATTTGATTAACAATGCGAACGGATCGATAGAGGTTCCTGTGGTTGTGGGAAAGGTCTCGGCAATATTGGACCCACAATCGTTTCTCAGCGTGTTGCGGGGCTTCATGTTGGTATGTGCTTTGTCCTTTCACTCGCTCTTCGAAGGCATGGCCATCGGTCTTCAGAACACTTCCAGCGACGTCTGGAACACTTTCTTCGGTGTTGCCATACACAAGTTTGTCATCGTTTTCTGCGTGGGAATAGAACTGGTGTCTCTCCAGACGAAAACCAAAGTTTATGTGATTTACATGGTCGGGTTTGCTCTGATGTCACCTCTCGGCATTACTATAGGCATCCTGCTTACGGAAATCGATTTGGGAATGGACCAGTATCCCTTCGTTTTGGCCACCCTTCAAGGATTGGCCACTGGGACGCTGCTTTATGTAACGTTTTTTGAAATCTTGACCAAAACGAAGGGTGTCGAGTTGTCCTCGTTCTTGAACTTCGCTGCCATTTTGACTGGTTTTGCCAGCATGACAGCCTTTCATTTGTTGGAATGAGTGACCTATTGAAAACGTAGATAAGATCTGAAAATTGAATTTTATTTGATGGATTATACATTTACATCAACGCTTTATATCTTCATACCGTTTTGCTAATTTCTTGTTCAAATGTAATAAAAGTGAGTTTGTGTTTTGCACACTGAAAAGTTGTCAAGTCTCGATGAAATTAAAAACGTTTTGAATAAAATCATCGGCGCTATGATGACCATTTCAAATGCTTTTTATTTACAATTTGTATATACAGGGTGGCGATTCGACGCGATTCGTAATTTTTTTGTTTTTTAAGCAAAATAAATCCAATTTTGCACAAATATGGGCAACAAACGTACGAACAAAACAGCTATATTTCAATTTGTACTCAAAGTGCCCTCCATCCGCTGCAACACTTGCGCCATTTGGCAATTGCCGAGTCGATTACTGTTTGATCAAGTTCATCCCGAGTGGCCAGAATTCGACGTCTTAACTCATTGACATCACGAATCTTTGTTCGGTACACTTTTTGCACCAAAATTCCCCCAGATGGAATAATCAACGGGGTTCAAATCGGGGCTATTAGGTAGCCAAAGGGTAGGTGGTAGAAAATCTGGAATCTCTCGATGGAGAAGTTGAATAGTTTCTCGAGCCGTGTGTGCTGGTGCACCATCTTACTGGAACACAAACAAGTCCGAAAATACCGTATATCTAGGGAAATTTTTCGCAAAAAGTGTACAGAACAAAGATTCGTGATGTCAAAGAGTTAAGACGCCGAATTCTGGCCGCTCGAAATGAACTTGATCAAACAGTAATCGACTGGTCAATTGCCCAATGGCGCAAGTGTTGCAGCGGATGGAGGACATTTTGAGTACAAATCTGTTTTGTTCGTACGTTTGTTGCCTATATTTGTGAAAAATTGGATTTACTTTGATCAAAAAACAAAAAAGTTACGGATTTATGAAAAAGGTTTCCCTTTTCTTGTGGCCAATCGATAGAAGGTAAATTTTCGACCATCCCTACAACTTCTGCATCACATCAGCTGAAATACACGGCTACAGAGTATAGTTAGTGTGAAAAAAAAAAAAAAAAAAACACTTCTGAAATCTTAAAGAAACAGAAAACACAATTTCATAGATAACTTATTTTATTATATTTCTATTTACACAAAGTTTAATTTTATATGGAAAAAAATGTAATATAATGAATGCCTTAATAGGTCATCAGGAATTTCATGAACATTGGCGATATGATGAATTAAATAATTATATAAACGTGCAATAGTAATATACTTTTAACATGTTACAAATATGTTCCTCCAACTTATGTCATGCTTTAAGATGCGTGTGAAAATTTGATATAAAATGTTATCTGATCCACTCTTATGTCAGGATCTTAACGCATGAAACGTGATTCCCATATATTTGACATTGAAACAACTTTTGGGAAAAACATTTGAGCTAAAAGCGAATATAAAATTGTTAGTTTAATGTAGGTTATTAGAGTACGAGCCTGAGATTAGAGCCTATTTTATCTATAAAAACGAGAATGCGTGCAATTAACTAATGTAACATTTGTCACTACGTTTTCAGCAAGCTTTGATCGTAATAAGTAGAACATCAATTCGTTTGAAATTGGCACAATACTCAGAAAATTACACTCGCAATCGGGAAAAAAATAACATTCACATGGAAGATATCATCGAGGAAAAATTTGAAAATAAAACATGAATAAACGAGATTCAGCAGAAACACACTTTGATCTTTTTTCATCGAATTTGTGCGATAAAGTGACTTTTAATCATAACTTTGATACATTTAAATAATAATACGGGTTTTTTACACAAATAATAACTATGAAAAACGTCTTCTTTTGCAGATGAAACCAACCATCGTCTTGAGTTATTTCAAAAACCTTCTTCACTTTTTGTAATTATGTGAAGGTGAGACTGTTGAGTGCTACATCACAAAGTTTGTGAAGTTTTAAGATCCATACAGTGATCAGCAGACTCTACAATTGTGAATGTACAATAAGTAAGGTAGCGAAGAAATTTTTATTCCAGTTTAGCACAAGAAATTTTGGCCCAGAAATTGACTTTTCCAGTTTTTAAAACAATTTTTCTTCACCATCCTGACCACTTAAAAATCAAAAATATTAGTGGCCATACAAAAAGGACGTCCTCAAGAAAGGGGGGTCTGCTAACATGTGGACAGGAGGGTTGAAGTCATTCTGGACGTCTTAATGGCATTTTTTCCGTTTTTGGATTATGTTTAAAGGACATTGAAATGTGAAATGGACACCGGAATCCCAATGTACTTGAATTTTGAAAACCTCTGGAAAGTCGGGAATTATGTCTAACTTTGTGTTAAACACCAATTTTATGCTGGAATTTCCCTTCGAGGTCAGGAAATTTTTATTAATCAGAAAAATGTGGACAAATTTCGTGGAATTGGTAGCGAGGTGGGTGCTTGGAAATTTATAGGATGGGTCTTCGTATGTTACAACAAATTTTCTGGATACCCTACTTTTCAAAAAAAATTAAGGACGTCTATTATGGGGGAGTGGGTTTGGGCTAAAATGGACACCATGTGGACAGGGGGATGGGTCAATTTTTGAATGAATTTCGGGGACGTTTTTTGAATGGCCCCTTACAATATGCCTAACAAGTTTTTGTCTAACCATGTTGCTCAAATAAATTATTCTTGAGTACACTTCACAATGCGTAGAAAATGACCATCTTGAATTTAACTTGGGATCACACAAACTTTTAATACAACATGTCTAAGACTAAACCTAATAGCTACATGAAACCAAATGTAAAATTTATATCTTGAATTTCCCTGACATTTTAAAATATAAATCACTTTTCCCTGACCATTCCTAGTCTAGCCATTTCCATGTTTTCCTTTTGAATTTAAAAGGGCGTGACCACTATAAAGTGGCAATGATAAACTCTCGTACGCCACCAAGAGGCGCTGAACGGGAATAAGGCTAAACCAGGACGACAGCACAAACATTATTTCAATAACGCATTATTTTTTCTGCTATCTTTATCCAAATCCTGTGATTTGGATTATTCAAACGAATATTTCCCAATTAAAATGCATTAGATTATAGACACTTAAGATACCGAGGCCCCATTTTATTAATAAATAAATGTAAATATTATTTGGACATTGAGCCAAACATCTTTGGTTTATTGTTCCCTGAGTAAGAGATCATATATGTCAGTATGGGGCGATAATAGCCAAATTTTGACAATGCAATTCTCCTCGATTTAACAATTCTACAAACAGCTGGGTTTGGGATCCTATTTTTGTCATGATGTTTCTACCAAAAACACATTCAGCATCTGGCAATATTTTAAATTTGTGACCTTGAGGCTCTCTACATTTTCCTTGGAAAGTTAACCTCAGCACACGGTTACAAACATGAGAAGCAATCATTACAATAACATTTTGGCATTAAAACATTAAATATTTATGCGACGGTTATAAATATTACATAATCTAGGGTGGAGCACATCTTATTTACATTATTATCTTTCAAACGGATGACGGGGTTTTCTTCAGTGCTTTAATATAAGAGCTCACATATTCTTTTGTACTTTTTCTAAAAAAATGGGTAATTCGCAAAACCAATTACCGGTATACCTTTTTTCACTACATCCGTGTGTTATGGATTAGACCTGTTGTCTCTAGAGCAGCGATATTTTATGTGAATTAATACTGTGCAAAGACAAATCCACAAATTATTAGTTTTTCAAATTAAAATAGCACAATTTTTGTTAAAATGTGTTTTAAAAATCTGATTTGTATTAATTTTGCGTGAAAAATGACTATTTACACTCAACTTGAAACAGTTTTCTTAAATTTCTTACGTACATTGTGTTCTTATGTACTTTTATGGTTTTAAGTAAATATAAGTACAACTGGAATGGACCTTATGCAGACTTACACAAAACGACACCCATTTAACTTAACTGAATGTAGTTACAGAGACCAAACTGATTTAAAGAACTTGCTTTGTGCGAGTGGATTCAAATTCACATCTAACAAAATCTGCAAAAAGTTCATTAAAATCTCAAAGATAAAAATACAACAACTTAAAATGATATAGTGCAGAGAGTTTATAGTCAACACAAGAATTTTTGTTAAATATTAAAAACTGACTTAACGAATGGACTGGAATATGGAATGAGAAAGAAAAAATAACTGCGCTACCAATTAGCTGCTTTCTAAAACTAACCACGATGCTTTTCCTAACCATGTTAACAAAGTGTTTTTCAGCATTTTCCTAAACTGCTCACAGGAATCCTGCAGTTTGAACAGGACATTTTATTATACACATTTAAACAGTTTCTAATTTAACCTAACTAACAACAAAATACCTATATGAATAAAACTGTGGGACTAAAATTGTTTCGCTTACATTACTTCAATCATTTCGAGGAAACTGGATGCGAATGACAAAATCAAATGCCGATACAAGCTACCATGTAAGGCTACCAACATATATAAGTTAGATCGCACATAAACCAAGCATAGAATTTGGCAAAGGCGTTTTAATTAGTTTGCCTTGTACCTCTTGACAAGAAATTTGCACTCACTTATGTGAGTTTTGAGGGAGACCTTCCACCATATATTTTAAATAGCTGGAATTCAATTTTACAAAAGAAACAAATGTTAACATTTATAATGTAAAATAGCTGTCATTACATAAATTTTTACCCAGATGTTAGCCTTATCAAACGTAAGTCATAAGCTATGCAGCTTTCTTAGGTAAGCAAATCATTCTTTGTAAAATTAGTTTCTGTTTAATGCCAAATAATTCAACAAAAATTTTGGCTCAGCAAATTTTAAAATGTAATTGAAAATCTATAAAACGCAATTTACAGCAATGATCTAAATTGATTTAAAACTTAGCAGTGCAAATTATAAAAACTTAATTTGAATTTCAATCGATGATATGTACGAATGCCAGATTCTATTATATAATTTTTTTCATAGATAGAAGGTTTTTGCCACGCCTTAATTTCACTTTCGCACCCTGAGTATTAATCCTGCCACCTTAAAGTACTAGAACAAATAAATGCTCTTTTAAATCTTGAAATAAAATTAACAAGTGCAGTAATACCATGATTGATAAAATGTTAAAAAAAAATTAAAAGCAGTTTCGATTGTCACATACACATATACCTCGCTATACGGCCGCTCTTTATGTGGCATTTTACTATAACTGCCTATTTTAATTATGGCACAGTTTCGATTTAAGGCCCACAATTTTTCGTTATACGGCCAAAAAAAAAATGCTGTAATTAAAGAAAGTGGCCAAAAAATGTGATAAATTACCCTAATTTGCAAAAACAAGGTGATTTTTGGCTAACAATAAAACAACTTATGGATTTCACTTCGTTTAAGAAGGAGAGAAAAACGAAAATCGCAATGCAGAAAGAATTGATTCGTTATACGACTTTTCGCTTTGCGACCAACTTTTCCAGAACGTGTCTAGCTATAGGTCGTAAAGCGAGGTATGGATGTATTTTGGTAGGTACAACGCAAACTGTTGAATTCGACCGCACTGAATCATTGTCTAGCTAATCAAACCTTTTGTCACGCTAGAAACTGAACACAATTGAAATTATGCCAAATATAGTGAATGCTTACGATCTGATTGTGTTTATAAATACCATATATAGCGATGAATAGATTACTTACGCTAATTATTATTAACATTACAAGGACAACACGTACATGATGCTTATACATAAATTTTAGACGACGGAGAAAAAAGATGACATGTATAAACACTGAAAGCATTAATGAGGAATAAATAAATAATGATGAAATCTTTTAAAATCACACTCGCAGTCATATTGTAAAAATGTACAACAGCATTGAAGTTGAGGGCATAAAATAATAAAAAGGGTATATACACGAGGAGAGCTGTCTAAGACCTCCATTCATTTTCCCCAGGCCAAAGAACTGGACTAAAAAACTGCTTTCATATCGTCCAATTTGGAATTTCTCGATGAATTTCCACTAACGGAATGTGAGTTATTTGGCTCGATGGCGGCCATATTTACCTGAAATCATTGCGTTCCAAAAACACCGCTGCTACTTTTTGTTTTCCTCGTCACCCTTCGTGGTATTCTTATTGTTAGCGGTTTTCTTAATATCTTCATAAATTGCACTCACACTTTGTCATGTTCAGTATTTTGTTTCACTAGGTGTCCTCTTCCAGAATCCAAATGAGTGAACTGGAAACGTTATGGAACTATTCCACTATCGTCAACAGGCGGCGCCACCATAACTCGCCAGTGTGTTCTTTCTTCTACGGAGTCTCTACGGAGTCTCTCGTCGCCCACCGCTTATTTCTTACGGAGTCTCTCGTTTCTTCTCACCATCCTCAATAAGCCCAGTGGGCTGAAGACCATTTTCGTCTTTATTTACGATTTCAGTTTCTTTAGCGTTGCTTTCGTTGCCTCCACTAATGTCGGGATGCAATTGCGTTCCTGTTGACCAGATGCAATGCCTAGTGTGAGCAATAAACAAAAAAAATCGAAATTAGACTGAGGTGAAGATAAACAAATCAAAACTATACCGAGACATAAAAACGTAGAACCCAACAAAAAAATTACAACTTCGTGAAAAATGCTTAGATTTACATGAAATTTGGCACTTACATTGAACAATAGTGTCGGAACAAAAATCAATTATAAAATTTCTCGAAATGCTCTCCGGTGGCTTTATTACACAAGCACGGAGTCTATAACGCGCCATTTTTTGTTTGTCGAATTGATTATACGCTGGTCGAGTTCAATCAAAGTTTTCGAGTCTTCGATATTACCTTTCTGATTTATCGATTAATCTTCTAATAAGTGCCAAATTTTATTTAAATCGAACCATCACGCCACCCAGTGTCAGGAGTGAGCAGTATGTCCAGTAGAGTCGATATATACAATTAAATTGTTTATTTTAGGTGCGAAAAGTTGAATTAAAACAAGAATTAAAACCTCCAAAATAGCATAATTAAGCTAAACAAATGCAGTAATTAGCACAACTTGAGGTTTCTGTCATTAAAAAAGAAATCCAACAAATGAATAACAAATGGGAAATAATTCAGTGATACACGTTACAGTAAGGGCGAGATTACCTCTAGAGTTTAAGTGTATCTTCCATGGCAATCGACTGCCAAAGAATAAATATTACATACCCGTGACGATATTCGCTACCCGAATGAAATTTAAAAATTGAGACCTAGGTGGAAAACTCTCCCATGTCAACAAAATAAATTTAAGGAAAGAAAAAAAAAAGGCAGTAAGGGCCGAGACTCGAACCCAGGTTTGAGCATTTCATATAGAAAGTGGGGACATAAAATATAAACATAGGGCCCACGGTGGGCTCATGCCCACCGTAGGTTCGTTAATGAGTACCCTCCACCCCGCCGCAGCAGAGCTTCATGGGATACCCACGCCCGGGTGAGAGGAGCCGTCAATGCCCCCCTCAATGGGGACTCCAATGAAGGAGTCTTACCCGCTTCCGGATGTGTACCAGGTCTACACGATCCATCTCTGCAGTAGCCCACCCGAGCTGAGCAACTAACAGAGTTCAAAACTTGGTTTTAAAATTTTGAGGAAAACCTACATTTTAAATATCCCGAAACAAACATTGTATTTTGTAGCTCATATTTTTCTGAATCTGTAGGTAAAATTTGAATTCTACTAAGCTGGACTATTTTGGCCATATATTTATTGCATTTTCACCTAAGAAAATTTTCATCTTTAATGCAGAAAAAAATGCTTCTTTACCTTAGAAAAATCGCGTTTTTAATGATAAAAAATTCCATTTCTAGAGAGCAGAAGAAACATACTTTAAATGCAATTTGCCAATTCGGGTTGAAATTTGTAAAATTTCTTGGATTTCGGGGGGAGGGGGAGTCCATCCCCAAGATCCTTTCCCTCCATATAATACTGCCTTGATTCAATTCACTCTTAGTAAAACAGCAACATTTTGTATATATTCTGGAATGATTTGTATGGTTTATGAACAAATCATTGTCGTCATTCCCCTGTATAAGTTAGAAAATGTGGTAAAAATGTTCATTTTCAATAATCAATCTTGATTTTGTGTATAGCAACTTTCTCTGTATGTAATACACACACTAACTGTATGTGTATTGAAAATACGACTGTAAATGACGAAAGAAAAACCTTCGGCAAAAAGCCACTATTTTTGTTGCCTAGCTGTGCAAAATCCTGCTATTTATTAGTGCCCATAGTAAACAAAAAAGCAAACGTTAAAGGTAATTTACGTGGTTGAAATGGCGCCAACATAGCAGCCTGCCAGAAATTTAAAATACAAAGATACGAATTATTTCTAGCTAGAAAACGTGAACATGTTTTCGTGTTCTTGCGATGTCAGCTCGCCCTTATCGTTTAGCTACTATAAACCCCCCCCCCCAAATTAAGCTCAGGTTCATAACCTATATGTGGTCTTACGAAATATCCTCCGGTCATACACCGTGCTTACGTCATTAGCCAACCTGGCGCCAATATGGCGTCGCCCTGTATGCTTATTTCTAGAAAAAACGGTATTTTGGCAAAATTTTAACATCCATAAAATTGCTCCAGAAATACTATATAGTATTAGCAAGTGAAATGTAATATTTATATTTGAAATTTTGAAATAATGTTACGTGTGAGTAAATGAATCGAAATGATATTATGTAGGAATCTCAACCCTACCCTTTTCAATGGGCCGGGTTTGTGAAGATACTCACAGTCGAATGAGGGAGGTTTGGGTGGGGATGAGAATTGTTTGGGGTGGCATGATGGTTCTGCAAGGGACTTTGAAATGGTAGATTTAAAAAAAAATTAATATACAGGTTTGAAAAATGTTCGTTATTTTGCATATGCTGCCACCTGCTGGCAGCATGAGATAGGCAAAGTTGTGAGTGCAAAAATTCAAATAATTTAATTTAAAAAATCTACTATGTTAAAATAAAAAATGACGAGCGAAGCCCCTTGCTGATTTATTAAGTTATTTTAAACAATTTTTATTTTTATTTAATCTTGTTTTGTTTGACTGTGAGTGTCTTCGCAAATTTACCCATTGAAAGGGATTGGGTTGTAATCCCCCTTAAGTTAAATATAAATTGCATAATTGTAATTATAACCAATGCATACAATTTGGATACTGTCCATAACTATACAATTGGATTTGAGGAATGTAGGGTTTTAATTGTCACTTAGTAGAATTTGATGCAACTGGTTATCAAATATGTGCAAAATGAGAGTAATAATTCACGTACCAACCTTCGCACATTCCACTGTGTTTGGTTTCAATGACTACTCCGGTTTTGCACGATTCCTGCATCAAGTGACACCATGTTGTGTATGTCCTATTATCAGTGCCACAAACTGGACCTTCAAGTTTGTACTTGAAGATTTTGCAGTTGAACTGACACGTGGTGCACCTGGGAAGCCCAGTTTCCGTTTCCGTCAAGCACGTTCTCCGTTTGCCACAGCGGACGTTTTGGCAAGTAGCCATATCTATAAAACAAACACAACAACAACAAAATTAATAAAACCACAACATTACAAATTAACGAAAACAAAGGCAGTTAAAATAGCTTGACGCCTAATAATGGAGTGATTAATGTCGGCGACTTTTCACAACAACGAGCAAACAAACAAGTAATGTAGTTGAATAGATGTCCTTGGATAATTGTATTCATACTTTATCATTACTATTGTATTGATACACCTAAACTCAATATTATTTTGTTAATCCAAACGGTATTAAATTAGAAGATTTCACTTTTTTAAATAGTAAACTTGAAATTATTAAATTATCAAATATTAGATTAAAGAGCAATTAAAAGAAAAATTTAACTTTTTCCAGTAAGTAACAATATGTTATGAAACGATTTGTTATAAATTTGGGAAAATCTAAGGATGACACCGAATTTGTAAAATTCTACAAGGGGTGATCTATAAATTATGTCACACTTTTTTGCCTCTTTTTAAACACCCCCCACCCCTTAGTCACAATTCCCCCATCCCTTAAACACAATTGTCACAAAAAACCCACCTAGGTGTGACATAATTTTTGAATGGCCCCCAACTATATCTAGCCCAAATGACAAGTATTTTGTTGTTAGGGGCCATTCGAAATGGACGTCATCAAGAGGGGGTGGGGTCTGCTGGCAAGTAGACAGGGGGGAGGGGAGGGTCAAAGCCAATAAGGACGTCCAATAATGATGGTATTTTTCAGTTTTTGGATTTTCTGTTTAATTGAATTTTAAATGTCAGTGATCGGGGAATGGACAACGGCAGAAATGTGTCCCCAGTCCCAAATAAATTTGAATTTTTAAAACCTCGGTGAAGTCGGGAATTATGCTTAAATTTGTGTCATTAATCAAAAAAATATGTAAAAATGCCGTGGAATTGGCTTTAAGACGGCTGCTTGAAAATTAATAGGATAGGCCTTGGTATGTTCCCACAGATTTTCTGGACACCCTACTTTAAAAAATTAAGGAAGTTTATGAAGGGGAGGGGATGAAGGGGAAAGGGGGGGGTTTGGGCTAAAATGGACACCATGTGTACAATGGAATGAGGGTGGTCGATCTGTCCTCTTGAATTTTAATTTTAGATTCCAATACTAGATTTGAATTGACTGATGGGCTTACTTTTGCATACCCCAAAATAGGCCAGAGGAATGGCATGGCCTTTTTCACACGCAGCCTGCCTTAAGTGACATAGGCTGTTGTACGTCACACCGTCCACCCCACAAACATTGTTAGGCTTCTTCGTCTCTGGACACTGACGAGAGCACCGGACGCAATGTGGATTTTGGTTCTGGTCAAGGAGACATTGTTTCTTGCCAGGACACGTTAGGAACTTACACGTTTCTAAGGAAAAGCAATGATAAATTGGGGTTAAAACACGAAAATAATGTCACAAAATGGTCCTCGAAGATCATGGTCCAGGCGACTACTTACTTTGACAGGGTCCAAAATAAGCAATTTGGATTTGCTTCTTCTTCCTGCACGACCGCTTCAGCAGTTGGCAATAGTGTCTGTAGGTCCTTCCATCTGATCCACAGATTGGACCTTTCTTTTTCCTCTTGGAACAATCTGGGGCACAAATGCATTTGGGTTGACCTCTTCTCACCACGCATTTCTTGCCATCAGGACAATGGACACCTTTGCAAGAATCTGCGAAAATAATTAATAATCTTGGTCAAATAATGAAACAAAGATATATTTCATTTTCCTGAATCTAATTTGATTTTACCGAATTACGAAAACAATATCCTTGAAAAATTACTACATGTGGTTTAAGTTTATATCTAGAATCATGCTTTATAATGCTTTGGTGACACATATAGTGTCTGAATCGAAAAAACTCCATTAATTATAAAATATTTTTCGGGTGCAAATACTCCTGTAAGGTGTCATTCAAAAAAGACGTCCTTAAGAGGGGGTAGCTGTCTGCTGGATGTGGACAGGGCGGGGGTGGGGGAAGCCCTTATTGACGTCCACTAATGATAGTATTTTTACAGTTTTTTGGATTTTCTGTTTAATTTAGTTTTAAAGACAGGGAAAGGGGAAATGGTCGCCAGAAGAAATGTCTCCCCAGTCACAAATGTACTTGAGTTTTTAAAAGTCGAAAATCATGACTAGCTTGTGTTAAACACTAATTTTATGCTGGAATTTCCCTTAGAAGTCAGGAAATTTCCGTTAATCAGAATAATCTGGAAAAATGTCGTGGAATTGGTAGCGAGGATGGTGCTTGGAAATTTAAAGAATGGGCCTTTGTAAGTTTCAAGAAATTTTCTGGACACCATTATGAGGAGAGAAGGGGAGGGGGGATGGTTGGGTAATTCCAGGGATGTCCTTTTTGAATGGCCCCTAAAAAGAATGTCATCATTCAGAGATATGTATTGAATCCTGCTTATAAAGGTGCAACTTATTAGCTAAAATTCTTCGTTGTTGGCTACCAGTTATTAAATGGTCGTCCAATGCCCTCTGTTCCTCAATTTCCTGATTATTAAATGCCAATCTGCTAGCATTTTCAACTATTTGCTGGAATGATGACTTTATTTTTCTAACCAGTCGTCTTACCTTTACAAGGTTGACAATTAGGAACTCCTCCGCCCAGAGCCATCCAAAAGAAAAGTCTTCCAGACTCTAAATCTTCAGACGTCCAAGCTGTTGATGCATCCCCATTCAAACAACATTCCTCCTTGGAAATCCTCTCAGCCAATTGGTGGGAACAACGGCCTTTCTTATTCATCATGCTCCAACAATGTCCAGCTATTTGGTAAAAAAAAACAGTATCTAAGAAAATATTCTACAAAAATCAACCTTAATTGAAGTTTGGAATTCACAATTATTACAAGTGACATCGTAGAAATATCAATTAATTCTTAAAAATATATCGTCAAAAAATATTGGACATATTGGCCCAATTTTTTGTAACTGGGAAAAAACTGGACATTTATTTCAAATAATTTTATTTAAAAAAATGTGTCATGGACCTGTAAGTATAATTAATCTCACTGACCTTAGATAAAGAAAATGCTCTCCTCAACAGGGAACTATTTTTATAATGTTTCAATGAACTTAATAATATTCACGTTCATCATGTTAGAGGTTTATGACATTAATTTTTAACGCTATATAACGCCTGTAATGTTGTTTCATAACTTTAAGGATACTAATTATAGAACGCATAATGATGTACTAAGTAATAAACGTAATTGAGATTAGATAGGATTTACATGTTAATTTTCACAATGCTGATTAATACCGGTTTTAATCAGCGAAAAATAATAGCATGCAATGAGTAGGCAATTCACCAACGATACATTCACCACAATCCTACTTATAAAATTAAAATCTTAATATCTAAAAATAGAATCCAAAATTTCGCAGAAAAAATAGCAACGAAATTTTCAGAAATGCCAAGAAGTTATCTCAAAAATAACATGAAAAGTATGGCAAAATAAATCAAGAAAATGCAATAAAGTTGGCCAAAGATAGGTCAGTTTGAGATGATGACCCACCTTGACATTGGTCATTACTGCATTGCCTATCTGAAATCCTAATAGTGGGGGGTATAAACGTACCAATTCTTGGGATTCAATTCCTAAATTTCGTTTTTTAGTGTTTTCTGTTGTCATCTCTCCGAGGATCATAGTTGTGAGAGTGAAAAGGTAAAAACTAAGGTTAATTAACCTGTTTAACCTGAGGGAACAAAGGCAATTTCACGAGCATCTAAACTCAACAGTTGCCATTTTCCCCCAGAAAATGACAGTTTATGCCAACTTTCATTATTTGTGTAAGCTGGGTGAAAGCAAAAAAATATACCATTTTATGGTCAAAGACAAAAAAATAAGACCCCTGGAACACTAAAACACACCCCATACGCGTACATAAACCATGAATCCGTGGCATTAAATGACCACTGGAAGCGAAATGTTATAGAAAAGTGAAAGTGCTGTGTCTGGTCATAAAGGTGTGGTGGTTGATGAATGTCCTTTATGGGCATGTAGACCAATGGATAGACAGACAGACATTAGAGGGGCCCAACAGGAGGTTTTAGGTGGTGGGTGGCGAAACCTTTAAAAAAAGTGAAATTGGAAATTTGGGTCAGTTTCAAACTGGCCATAATTCAATGGAAGAGGAACGAGATGGTCATCTTGGTACCAAAAATGAAATTCGGAAAATAGAAAAGAATGGGTGGTCCGAGAAAGTGAAAGTAATAGGAAATAGCCACAGAAGACCTCTTATGTTGGGCATTGAAACGAAATGCACCTTAGTTAGGGTTGAGTCATAAAAAAGTAGTACCCAATAATAAAATAATCACAACTTCGTGGAAAATGCTTCGATTTAAATGAAATTTGGCACTTACATAGAACAATAGTATACAAACAAAAACGTTCTTCCGGACATGCAACAAATCTCGTATTTTTTCATTTTTGAACAAGACTGTGCGCCCGCTCGCCGTGCTCGAGAAAGTTCATCAAACCCAACCACTGGCCTCCAAACAGTCCGGACTCGAATCCAGTTGGCTACAAAATTTGGCGAGTTCTCCAGGAAAAGGTTTACAAATCGAAGATTAATAATATCGAACACTCGAAACTACGAATTAAGAAAACTTGGATTGAACTCGACCAACATATACAATCGAATCGTCAATCAAAGAATGGCGCGTTAGACTCCGGACTTGTGTAAAGGCCACCGGAGAACATTTTGGGCACATTTTAAATTCATTTTTGTTCTTACACTATTGTTCTATTTAAGGGCCAAATTTCATTTAAATCTAAGCATTTTTGATTGGGTTCTACGTTTTTATGACTCAGTGTTGAAATTCAAGCAGACAACTTGTAGTACGATATTATAAGGAGCAATTTATGCTGACCTTTATTAAAATTTGTCTAAGTAGCCATTAAAACTGATACAAATACTACCAAAATAGAAACAAAGTTGTGTTGAGGAGATGCTAACACAAAGAGGTGCCCAGAAACAGAGATTCCCTTTAAAGGGTTGAAATTTCTGCCATAACTATACGAAGGGGTAAACGACTCAGGAGTACTATAAATAATTGCAGTTTACCTACTGTTAGAAACTAAGTCCTCTCATACTTTTATATGCAATATTTCATTGTGTACCCATATCATACAACCCCATCATCGTAATTCACAACACTGGAACAGTGCAATGGGTACTAACCTATCATTTCGCCGCTTTCAGAAAAAACTGATAGAATTCTTGTGAAATTCTTGTGAGAAAATAAACAACCACTTGAAGATGGCGATTCTTGTGAAATGACCAAAATTTGGAGTTTATAATGAGTTAGAACACTTATATAATTCAAAAGCTGGACAGCATTTTTCCTCCTTAATTAAAATGGTGCAGTATATAAATATATACCTTAGAGTAGAATACCGCCAAATTTATTCCCACAAATGATGATAAAACATGTTTTTGATATGGTTACGAAAATGTTTTTTCACACTCCTAATTTACCAACATTCCGGACGCGTTGATATTTCAAGAGTTCCTGTTGTTGAACCATGATTAAACGAAATTTATGTGATATGTATAATAGCTTAACATGTAAAACTCGTAGATAGAAGCACACGTTTCTAGCATTATTTTGTAGAAATTCATCTATTTTCACTTTCACATTTACAGTATATTCTGTTGATACATATAAGTACGTGTAATTTGTTTAGTCTTATTGCCATAAGATAAAAAATCAAATACGTGTGGGGAATGTAATAAAAAACAACACAAAGTAGCAAAAAGTCTTAAAAAGATAGGAATTCATGTTGACCATGAAATCCACTTTTATGTTTACGAAAAATTACAATCGGACAAAAAAAAAGCTATATGCATCAGGCAACGATCTTTTAAAATATCCATTTACTTACTTACGCACGTCTTATTACACGCTATTATTATTATCCTTATTAAGCTTTATATAGTTTACTAAATCAAGTTAAATGTGACGTGGTGAGAGGCTTGCCACCAAATTGATAGCAACAGGTCTAATTAACGAGATACAGGTTTCTCATTAATTACCGACATTCTTGTTACGGAATAATGGCTGCTATTGAGCAGACGACATACTTTACAGAAAAAAATGCAGTGTTATCTTAAAAAAGCCAGCGCCACACATGTGGCATTTGTCAAGTACTTCGTCAAATGCCACATGTGTGTATCGGGCACTCGCCTATTGGCCCAATACTTTGCCTGTCCCACCAGAAGTCGGTATTTATCCTACATCAAAGTGGGCCATGTTTGCATAACGAAACACTCACTTACCTAGTACTTGGCTAGTACACGTGTGAGTAGCGGTGAGCTTGCCATTTATCAGGTACTCTGGCAATAGGTAGATATTTGCCACTTGCCAAATATCCCATGTGTGGCACCACCATACTGAGTCGCTCGCCACACGTGTACGCTCGAAGTTCGTCTGCACACCGGCTGCAAATTAAGCCGACGGCTGAGTGAATGCGTTGGTACAAGCGTCATAAAGTGGAAACATTTGTTTCCGACCGCCTCGCTTTCAAAAGCAAAAAAAGCCTAGAAGTTTGCTGAAACATTGGTACGGAAACTTAGCAAGCAAACTTTTATCAAAAACCTTGCTTTTGCTCCGTGCTTTCGTTGGTGTGGCCTAGGCTTAAGAATTAATGCATACAAGGCCGGTGTGCACCAGAGGAAACATATACAAACACATAAAACATGCCCAAGAAACACTGAACAAAAACTTCCAGCATGTTTTTTCGGAACATGATTATTTTTTCCTTCGATCCGGACCGCCTTTTGAGCGAACGCCGGGAAACATCAAAATGTGTCAGAAAATGGCCTTTTTTTCAACACATGTTTCACAAACATTCCTGGACACACTAAGGTAGCACACGTATGTTTCATGTTTCTAAATGTTTCTTTTGGTGCATACGTACCTACAGAATGTAGTGAGGAATTTTTCTGTTTCCATAGAGGCAAGATCCCAAAAAAAAGACTGCCTCACCTATCCAACTCAACTATTTCAAGTAGTTTCCGAAATGCAAATGTTGTAGCATTCCGTTCGTCACCAACAAGTATCGAGGGCGAGGTGACGGGATATGGAAATCGTTTTGCATACCAAAGTCTTGCAAAGCAATGAACTCATTTGCTGAACTGATTTTTCATTAGTTTTCTGCGGAATTCACACCGGTTGCATGCAGTCTTGAAAGGCCGAGCAAAAGTGAGAAAATTGATGTGAAAGTTATGTCAGGGGTGCCACTGGGGGTGCAGGAGTGGAAAGCTGATACAAAGGTTTTTTTAGCAAAAAAATGCATGTGGGTATTACAAACACGCAAATTGCAAAATTATGCAGTAATAATACCACATAATGGGCCATTAAACCTGGACGTCATGCAAATGAGAGAAAGAAAGAATGAGCATTGGGATTGGAAAAAGAGGGAGGTCACCCTCAGGGATGACCACCAGGGGCTCTCACCTCTGTTCTACACTGTCAATTTTTACGGTAAAGTTGTTTATTGAACTTGCACACACGCATTCAATACTATTGACCAGTGCAAAATTCCCAAGGTTCCCATTTTTCGCAATAGAGGACGTGCTAATCGCTCCTAGGGTCATTCAAAACGTTGGTTTTTTTTGTGTGCAGCAGAGAGGTTGAAATGACACGCTTTATGGAGTGCCCATATAAATTGCAATTCTGTGTTTAAGAGGGATCACAACCCTATCCTTTTCAACGGGTCGGGTTTGCAAAGATACTCACAGTTGAATGAGGGATATTTGGGTGGGGGTGAGAATTGTTTTGGTGGCTTGATGAATCAGCAAGGGCCTCCGCTTGTCGTTTTTCACTTTGAAATGGTAGATTTTTTTAAAATTAATATACAAGTTTGAAAAATGTCCAGTATTTTGCACACGCTGCCAGCGCAAAAATTCAAATAAAAATTTAATTTAAAAAAATCTACTATTTTAACGTGAAAAATGACACCATCAGTACCTTGCTGATTTATAAAGCTATTTTACACAATTTTTATTTTATTTAATCTTCTTTTGTTTGACTGTGAGTGTCTTAGCAAATTTTCCATTGAAAGAGATAGGGTTGTAATCACGGGCTGAGTCCAGTGGAGCCGATAAACACACATGTAATCACCCATAAAATCCGGATTCCAGACACTGGTTTTTCAGTGTGGCCAAAGCCTTACTTGCCATAAACAGAGACATCTAGATGTCACCATCGAACTTGAGCTTAACTAAGAGCCCTAATCGAGACAACTTTAAATATTGACAATACATTATATAGGTGTGAAAACACATCATCATTTGGTTAGTAAATATGCGAATCATTTTAAGAAGGTGCTTCAAGATGGCGACGTCTAACGCCAAAACCTTGTTTGTTTTGATGGCCGCGTTGACCCTAACTACTCGTTGGCGCCAAAAAATACAGAAAACTAGCTTAATCAAACGGTTAACCGGTTCCACACAACGGGATGACACTTGTTGATAGAGAATGAGGGCGCCTCACGCAATATATATATATATATATATATATATATTTTGTTAAACTAAGGCATGGGGTGAGGCACCACCAATTTCACAATGATTTATGCAACCATTAAAACCAAGGCTGCGTGCTTTTAATACATTGATAGTGCTATTGCCTTCTTTTGGCATATCTACTGACTCCATCAAGTTAGTAGGCACACACAAAAAATATCCCCATTTATAATATACGTACATGTTTGTTCAAAACTATACATACACTTGAGTAATTCTTAAACAATTTTAAAAATCGCTTAAATTCCGACTACTTTTGAAATACTATCACATAATGTGTATTGCTGGAGCTCCACTGAAGGCAACATGGGGAAACAATGTTTAGACAACATGGTTTGCTGAAAGAAATAATGAATACATGTTTTCCTACTGTGATGTTTGAGCAACCTAATGACGTTTTTTGGTTGCCAGAACCATGATTTCAACAACATTTCGCCTCTTTTGTTGCCTCTTTACTGCGCATGCTCATTCAGGGTCGCATTTGAGCACATGGCTAAGCATGCGCAATAAAGAAGCAACATTTTTGTCCAACTTTTATCAACTTTTGGTGGAGCCACCTCGGCATACAGCAAAATGTTGATGTATTCACTGTTTCAGGTTTGTATGTTTGGTGTTTGTATGTTTTTTGTTTGAGTGTTGCATGTTGCCTTCAGTGGAGACCCAGCTTTAGACTACCGCACATTTTCAACAGGAACAAAATAATAAATAACTGAAATAATTTAGATAAATTAATCAAAATTTAGGGTGTAAAACTCCAAAACAGAATGCTTATGGTTATTTCAATTAAAGTGTGGTTTAAATTTGTAAATCTAGAATAGTTATCCCTGTTTGGTATTTTTCTTTTATTTTTTTATATTTTCAATTTCATTACAGTAAAGAAAAAATGTTAAAAATATATTTAGGTATAGTTTCTCAAAATTGTAGCAAACTTGTTCACAGTAGTAATTGTTCATTAAGGACATGAACAATCCTATTGTGCATAATTGTCTAAATTGTACAATTTGAAGAGTTGATTAAAAATATGATACATATTTCTAACGTCTAATGTATATATCAACGTGTATGTACTGAACATGTTGCATCGTTTTTCCTTACGTTGCCTTATTAAACATTCGCTGATAAAGTTCAGCATAAATAGCCACATATTTTTTCTAACAACCTGCTTTACAAAATCGTATTCTTTAGGCTTAGTTGTCTATTACTGGTTTGCTCACGAATTTAAAGAATGTCTATGTATGAACTTTCTCGTAAACAGGTTGCCAAAAGTGTAAGCTAATATTTTTGTTGTTGCTTGTTGTTGTTGTTGTAGTCTATAAATCCATCTGAATGCTCAAAATAACCATCATCGTCCTCCCACCTTATGGCAATGTACATATCACTCGTACACAAACGTTAACATATGTAAATCTTTAGCTCAACGTACTTTATGCAAAATAATCACACCAAAAAGTGAGCGACATCATCAAACAAAACAAGCACATTAGGCTTATAGTACTCTTGTTACTTTTTTTGCTTTCATGTTTACGGAACAAAGATTGGATTATAACTATGTATGTGAATTTTATGCAGGAAAATATTAAATTGTTAACATGTCATAATTATCGTTTAAACAGCTTCCATCAGCTGTCCTTTTTATTGTCCCTGCTAAACCATTACACAATGAAGCACCCTGTAACTAACAACCTATATATGTGTAGATATATATATATACATATCTATACATATATAGGTTGTCAGTTACAGATGTATGGGGCCATTCAAAAAGGACGTCCTCAAGAGAGCGGGTAGGAGTTAAGGGGGGAGGTCTGCTGGCATGTGGACAGGAGGGGAGGGGGAGGGAAGCCATTATGGAGGTCCACTAATGATGACATTTTTCATGTTTTGGATTTTCAGTTTAATCGAGTTAAAGGCCAGTGAAAGAGGAAATGGACAAAGGAAGAAATATGTCCCCAGTCCCAAACGTACTTGAATTTTTAAAAACTTGGGAAAGTCGGGAATTATGCCTTAATTTGTGTTAAACACCACTTTTATGCAGAGATTACCCGGCGGGGTCAGGAAATTTCAGTTAATCAGAAAAAATCTGGAAATCTGGGCCTTTGTATGTTCCAACAAATTTTCTGGACACCCTACTTGCTAAAAAATGAAGGACGTCCATGAGGGGAAAGGGAGGGAGGGGGTGTTGGCTTATATGAACAACCACATGGACACTATGTGGACAGAGGGTGGGAGCGGGAGTTGATTTTTGGAGGAATTTTGGGGGACGTCCTTTTTGAATGCCACCTATATAGAGCAGCATTTGTAATATGGATATTTTCCATGTATGCATATATACAGGGTGGGCTAATAAAAAATAAGCCAATTAACTTTAAAAAAATCATAAAAAGGTTATTTGTTAATGAAATTTAATAAAAAATTGTACAGATATTTTTCTTCTCTTTTTTTCGAATTGCCCTCGTTCACGTTCTTTTTAATGACGTAATCATTCGAATTTGTCTTTCAAAATGGCGTTCACTGAAGAAGAAAGAACCGCAAAAGGTTTTTTGCGTAAAACAAAAAATGACAGTGCTAGGCAATTTTTGAAACTGTTTCCGCAGAAAGGTGCTAACTTTGAACACAAATTGAAATAGGGAATTTTTTTGTATCCTATTTAAGTACACATGTAAGAATTTTCAATAAATTCCATTATCAAATAACCATTTTATTATTTTTATAAAGTGGGCTTACTTTTTATTGGCCCACCCTGTATATATAACCGTTATGGTATTACTAGTAAATAATGTAGATTCTACAAAAAATAGAACTAGTACGTGTAAACAGTGCGAATTTATCAGTTATCAGGCAACCTCTCAGTACAGTAATGCAGTGTACGACTCCAGGGGCAGCACTTGACCTCTTGGCACCACCTCCCTCCCAGAGAACCATCCTATATATATACAAACTAACACTTAAAATGAACATATTTACTTTTAAATCTATAAAAAAAATAGAGAATCTTGCCAGGGGCTGTATTACAACCAACAAAACATTATAATTACACCTTTCTTTCCCAGAAACCAATTATGATTTTTCACCTGTCAAAACTGTCAATTTTTGTGAAAAACTGGTATATAATTTCTAAGCATCAGTAATTTCATTTTGAAGATGAATTAGCAAAAAAACAAAAAATTAGCATACATGTTTACGAAATTAGATTAGACATTTTGAATATTTGCATGATAATGCTTTTCAAAACATGATGTGAACAGGGAGTGAAGGGGAGAGATTGAGGAGAAGGAGGGGTACATTTTTAAGGAATTTCGGGACGTCCATTTTGAATGGCCCCTAAGCCATCATGGTATGCAGAACAGGATTAAGGTTAATTTTACCTCAAACTCCCTTTGACATAAGTGTTAATATTAATACGGATATTTCATACAGATGGCGCCACATGACATCCGCCCAAACCTAGTGCATGTACATCTTAAATGATGGACGATAAGCATTTGAGCCACGCGTGTGGTCAGCTATGACCACTAGCAGACACATTAAGCAGTAGGTAAGGATCGGTGGCAGGACAATTACTGGTTTCGCGGAACCATTTTGACCACTGACCACCCGTCCCGACCCCATTTACAGCCAATTACTGCTCGCTAGCCTGGTGGTCACATCATTTCAAAGAGAACCAAAGGGTACGAGAGGCATTTTGCTGATGACCCCACTACCGCCTTTTACAACCGCACTTGAGTCTGAAATCGACTTTGAGTTTCATGGAGTCATTCCATCAAAACCGTGACGAAGTAATTTTCAGACAACGCGAAGACTTAAATTATTGACTTGAATTATTGAGTCATCTAAGTCATCAGTCGTCTATTTGTCAGTTTGAAAACTGTTTAAGATGTGCCGACAGAGTGGACGTGAACTCCTATTTTCTTTGTTGTTCTCTGTGTCCAATGGGGGAAATAAACTAGGTAGTGTGACCAGCTATAAAATAAGGTGCAGTAATTGAGTACATGATTCCACTGCAATCATAATCAGTACTCTTACTCATGAGTACATTTGCCCAAGTCTTTTGTATCAACATTTCGATATTAAAGACTTGAATATTGATTGATTACTTTGGTAATGCAACCACAAGCCTTTGTAAACTTTATACAAAAGATTTTTTTTCAAATCTATTCATGATAACGGTTTTGATACATATATGTGCAGCAGTTCCCTCCTAAATTCCTAACTATTATAATCTTGATTATATCTAACGCCTCTGCCTCCTCCTAATAATACTTATACTGAAACATACCTATATTTTTAGTGTTCTCTACGTTATATTTACGTAATTTCGTTTAATATATACACAGCGCATACAAGATAAAATTTAAAATTAATTTTTACAAAATAAAATTTCCGTCTTATGCCAAACGTACTTTTTTATATTTTTTTTTAAGTTCACATAAAAATAACCTAAGGCTATACCTACCGCTCTGTATTTGCAACCCATTTTATTACTTAACTGCTTTTGTATTACCGTAACCATTGTTCGTGATGACCAATAACAATAATAAGAGGCAACAAAACCGTAAGTTTTTATTGCAATCATTACGTTTTATGAGGTTGTTAACAATTTTAAAAAATGAAGAATTCACGAAGAGGTATTCCGGCAATAGTAAGGGGTGGTCACGACAAACATGTTTTCTTATGTTTTTTATCAATGTTTTTTATCAAATTCTACGTTTAAGGTGAAAAAATGTCTCATATCACCAACATTTACGACCATAACTATTACATCAACAATCGTGAAAGTTGTTTTTAAACAATGTTGTAATTTTTCAGTGGTTTGGGGTTGAATTGATAGTAAAGTTAATTTTAAACGATTTTCAAACTGATGTTTGAAAACAACTGTTGGAATATTGCGCTCCTATTTGGAACCCTTGCAGGATGGTTCATATTCAGGATATAGAGATGGTCCAGCATAGGGCAGCCAGATTTGTTAAGGGCGATTACCAACAGTCCGCGAGTGTGATAGAAATGCTCCACTTCCAATTATAAATTACAAAAACTAATAAAATTACCCGTAATTACAGCAGCTTTCATATTTTCACTGCTTACCGTCCAAATGTAGTTTTTTTCTGTGATTGTGAACCATAAAAATGGTTCACACACTTTAAAACATAAATTTAAACATGGTTTTATTTAAAGTTATGATTAATGAGAAAATATAAAAATATTTCCCAAAAATGTTAATTGGGGTATGCTGGGACATGTCCCACTGTACCCCATAATGTTGTTGTCCACTGTAATCCGTATAACCAATTTGAATTGAATAAGACCTTCTTACAGCTGACCACATGGCTAATTAACATAAACTTTAGTTTGAAATTATAGCTGAATATATA
>JAQGBW010001376.1:0-26729 GCA_034698625.1 Julus scanicus
AGCTTCGCACAGGACTTATTACAAGAATTTCGTACAGGAATTCTCATAAAAAGAACTTCGTACAGGACTTCTTACAATACGTTTTACAAGAATTTTGTAAAATATGTCTAACCAGGACTTCATTTAAGTCTTCTGACAAAGACTTCATTCAAGTTCTAACAAGAACTTCATGAAATAACTCTTACAAGAACTTCATGAAAGAACTCCATGAAAGAACTCTTACAAGAACTTCATTAAGGATTTTTTACAATAGCTTCAAAAAAAACTTCTTAAGAGGAATTCATGCAAGTTAGAACTACCTGTAAAGCCATGATACCAAAATAGTGCGTATATATGGTCGTATAAAACACCAACAAATATTTGAATAAATGTTGTCTCACCATGATATGTTTTTTCTACCCAATTACGAGATCTCTAAATGCTACAGTTGTAAAATTAAAGACGACAACGTTTTGCTCACCCTTAATGGATGGTAAATACATTTAGTCTTGTATTTATGGGCATTAAGATTTATTCCATGCCATTAAATTCGTGGTTAAGCACACTTAATTATTAAGAGTAAAGAAAAGGCCGATGTACTTAGCAAACAACATTGACTCTTGTAGGTTGAACATGCACACTGCATATTTCATCACCACAACATTTTAACTCAATTTTCTAAGCAAAAAAAACATTTGTTACCTAATTGTGTTTTATCAACAATTTCTTAGCATTTATAACACACAAATTCGACATTTATAACAAACTCCAACCGAGATATTTTTCCGTTGGTTATTGCCACAGGCGCTATACTTTCAAAGGCCTTTTATCATGACAGGAAATTTTTCAATGAGGAAATTAATTTCGATGTTCGCACATACGAGCATGTATATTGTCAGGAAAATTGGCCAATTCATTGCATGAAATAGGTCCATAAATCTCGATGATATGTGCTAAACTAGACTACAGATTGGCAAAACGCTGTTATATGAGAGCATGAGCAATATGGATGGAGTTTTTTCCAGACATTTAATCCCCAGATGTTTCAAAAAACCTATAGAATAACAATGACAATGCGTGGCCCACATTCACTCATGCAACAACCTAAACTTTGAGTCATAAAAACGTAGAACCCAATAAAAAAATCACAACTTCGTGAAAAATACTTCGATTTAAATGAAATTTGGCACTTACATAGAACATCTACATGTCGGAACATGTAGGAACAAAAATAGATTATAAAATAGGCTCAAAATGTTCTACAGTGTCCTTTACACAAGCCCGGAGTCTAACGCGCTATTCTTTGATTGACGAATCAGAAAGTTTTCTTAATTCGTAGTTTCAAGTCTTCGATATTATTAAGCTTCGATTTGCAAACCTTTTCTTGGAGAACTCCCCAAATTTTGTGGTCCTCTGGATTCAAGTTCGGACTGTTTGGTGGCCAGTGGTTGGGTTCGATGAACTCGAGCACGGTGAGCGGGCTTATTGAAAAAATGAAAAAAATCCGAGATTTGTTGCATATGTCCGGAAGATGTTTTTTTTTATCCTCCACTATTGTTCTATGTAAGTGCCAAATTTTATTTAAATAGAAGCATTTTTCACAAAGCTGTGATTTTTTTATTGGGTTCTACTTTTTTAGGACTTAGTGTATATAGCTTAGCCTTGAGCTCGGTTTTAAGTAGGTATGGCATACTTGTTTCAGATAATATAATGTTTTGTCTTTTTTAAAACTAGTTGTAATTGGCCATATTTTTTTTCTTTGATTCCATATCTTGAAAGATGCTAGGATGTGATACCATATTGTTCAATGTTTGATGTCAACCCACACTTCGATTGTTCCTGAAGTGACATTAAACCCACACAACTCAAGTTCGTTGTTCATGATGAAGAACATACTCTCTTGTTTCCATGTTAGTTTTGGAGTAGCCTACTGACATGTTTAATTTATTTAGCATGTTTAACAGCAAAATTTGAATATTAGAGATGAGCCTAAATGAGTTATGTTCAGTCTTTAGTGAAGGATTTATGTACTGGAAAACATGCCTACAAACAGAACAAGGCCTCGTGTTTTAAATCTGGAGCACAAAGATTAATTTACCCGCGAATACAAAATATATTTTCCAGAAATAGCTGTTTGTGTTTATGTATATTTATCGATATAGAAAGGAAAACATCCATAAATAAAATGAATGTCATCATTCTGCTGAAAGTCATGGCGCTAATTAAATTCAACCATCTTGCAAAAATAGGTTATAGTGTATTAGTTTATGACGGTAATAATGAAGCCTATTTTTTCGAAAATGTTTGGGATAATATAATTATTCACTAAATATGCATGTAGGCCAGACTAATAACTAAGTCATGCAATACATACTTAGTTTAACAATTCCCTTGAGCATAATATGATGAAAACACAATCTTCGCACAATTCAACGTATTTACAAAATGAAAAAACTTTGAAAATTTATATATATATTTATTACTTTATACCTGCGTATACTAAAAATTTATTTGTACTTTTATTTTGTATAGTAATCTCATTTGTATGTTCAGAGACCACCTACATGTACATATGTTAAATTACATGATTACATATTATTATCCGACTTTGGCTTAATGTTGTATGTGGACATGGGGGGGGGGAAAAACGAAATCATTAATCTAATTAATATACCTTATTACAATAAAAATTAATTTGATTACAATCAGCTTAGACATTACTTTCCAGTCAAATTAGGCTGCCACATTAAGACAGCGTCGTCTGAGTTCCAAAAGATAGCATGTTTCAGCAAATTCATTTCATACTAAGAAATGCAATTTCGCAAAATTGCCTAAAAACAGCACACAAAAAACATGATGAAAGTAAAATTATTCACGTAGAGTGAATTTTTGAAATCTTGAAAACATAAAAGAAATGTTTAGTGGAAAAGCCAGATACGTGTTTCTTAGCATCTTTCAATACGTAATTAAAGAAAAGGGCCATTCATAAAAACTATCCCCGAAATTCCTTCAAAAATTCATTTCACTTATCCCTCCCTTCCTCCCTGCAGACGTGCTTAAGTATTTTTTAAAAGTAGGGTGTCCAGAAAAGTTTTTGGAACATACAAGGCCCATCCTATCAATTTCCAAGCACGCCTCGCTACCAATTCCACGATATTTTTCCAGATTTTTCTGCTTAGCCGAAATTTCCTGACCTCGAAGGGAAATTCCAGCATAAAATTAGTATTTAACACAAAAATAGACATAATTCCCGACTTTTACGAGGTTTAAAAAATTGAAGTACGCAGGCCTGACGAGAGAGGGGGGAAGGGGGGGAGGAATGCCCCGGGCCCGGGAGTTTTAGGGGCCCGGGCCTCTGGAATAGGTGTTAAAAAAATTTTTAAATGTTGAAAATGACCTTTTGGAATGGTCATAAAAACTGAAAAATGCAATTTTTTTATGGTAAAAATGCAAATTTTCTTTGGTAAAAACGCAATTTTTCTTTGACAAAAACGCAAATTTTTCTACGTTAAAAACACAATTTTGCTATGGTTAAAATGCAAATTTTCTTTGGTAAAAACACAATTTTTCTACTTTAAAAATGCAATTTTTCTTTGGTAAAAAGCATTTTTTACACGTTAAAAACGCAATTTTTCTATGGTAAAAATGCAATTTTGCTATGTTAAAAACAAGGTCCATATATTTCTCCCCCTCCCCCCCTCATATGTGATGACATATTTGGCCTTGCCCATTTTCCTTTCCCCCGGGCCCGGCCCTGGCTCTCGGCGCCCCTGGAAGTACGTTTGTGACTAGAGACACATTTCTTCCTGTGCCCATTTCCTCTTTCACTGACCTTAAAAGTCAGTTAAACAACTGACTCAATTAAACAAAAAATCCAAAAACTGAGAAATATCATTACTAGTTAACATCATTATTGTTTACCCCCTCCCTCCCCCTTGTCCACATTCCAGCAGACTCCCATACCCCCTCTCTTGAGGACGTTCTTTTTGAATAGCCCCAAAGACGTTTAAAAATAATTTCCAATATAGGAAACTGATAAAAATAGCAAGGATTTATCTCTACCTTCAGTGCACAATTTCAGTTTATTTCTTATGGTACTTTTTGTCAATTACTCGATTGCATTGGTAGTATATGAAGAGAAAAGGTTTAGCAGGATTTTAAATTGACTCAATGAAATTGTACACTAATTTCAAGGAACCGTTTTGCTTTTTCCTGAAATCAAATACTTGGCACTAGCTATACTCTACTAATCAAAAACGTTGAATTGGATATGAGGAAACTATTAAAGCTTCAGCAAAGGCAACTTTGCATGCTTTGCATATATTGATCCACCTAGAAGGTTGCATTTACAAAATCGCTTCAGATTCTCTTATGGATTTTTGAAAAGAGAGAGAGAGAGAGGCCAACATGGTGGAGGAGAATCTAATGGCAGAAAGTATTTGAAAACGAGTGGTTATTTATTTTATTTTCAAAACATATAGCGCAAAATGATCCCCATATGGCGAGTGAAAGCTTCAACGTGCCACATTTTGAGTTATTTACTAACACCGTTTCAAAGCAGTAGAAGAAAGCAGTTATAGAGAGCAATGGTGGCTATGTTTTTTTCTATTATTTTAAACATGATCCTAAAATCTTATCGTGCACATTTTTATACTCAACCATATTTCAAAAAAAAAAAAATAATAAACCGCTTCGTGATCATATATAAAATTCAGAGCTCTATTGTGGCATATAAAAATAGAATATCTATTCAAGGGCAATATGACATAGAAAATGTGTTATGGGACAAAATATGGGAAAATGCACAGCCATGGCTGTATTTGCGGTACTATTACCATCAACCAAAAATAAACAAATATTTTTAAAATAGAAGAATATTCAAATAATAAACAACTTCCACTTGACGATGAATATACGAAATTTTTTTCCAGGCTAAGACAGCTTATGTGATTAGCATCGAAGCTATCAGTGATTGCGCCTTTTAAGGGGTCAGGCCTAGTAGACAAGCTCTACAGTGGAACCTCGGTTTACGAACTTAATCCGTTCCTCGACCCTGTTCGTAGAGCGAAAAGTTCGTTAACCGAAATAATTTTTCCCATTGCAATTAATGTAAATCCAAATAATGCGTTCTTTGTCCTAGAATTTTTTTAACATGTTATGTGTGGAAATAATACAGAAAGAAATAAATATAACTGTAATATTAGAAGAAAGCAGTTTAATATATACATCCACGATTTCCAGCATTATAGCAAATAAAGATACCCACGTGGTGTTGTCATGCTGACGTTGCTGTGAATCAAGTTCATTAGCAGATTCTGTTTAAGAAATTTACTTTAACAATAATTTTTTCCATATAGGAAAATGTGTATTATTCTACTCTATTCTGTTGTTAATTATAAGATTTAAGTCACAAGTCGACGTTATCACTTCTGTCATATTTGCAATTGAGGCTATATCCTTAAAACTAATATCGATATTAATTTGAATTCTTAGAAATTCTAACACATTTTTGATGTTTCTTGTATTTAGTAATACGTATCCGTAACAAAGATGTTCTGCTGGAACTAGTAAAACAATTGTAGAAACTCGGACCTTTGATTGGTTGTCCAGAAAAATGTGTACCTACGCTTAACTTAAGCATCGTTCGTAAAGCAAAAAACATGTGGTGTTCGTAAACCGAATTGTTCGTAAACAGAGACGTTAGTAAACCAAGGTTCCATTGTATAGGATCATTTTAAAATTTCAAATGAGGTCATCTTAAATGGGTAGTTATGCCAATCAACTAAAACATGGTAAACATGGAAGACAGTATTAACTTTAGAAGATAAATTTACGCCACTAGTTAGAAATGTTCAAAACTAAAATGTCAAACGAATTTATAGATACAAATGGTAGTGAATAATAACTTTTCTGAGAATTCATATGTGGACCATGCTATCGATATTATATATAGTTTCTTAGAAATCAATTAAACAAGCTTGGCTATAAACTTTTCAGGTTTAAGAATGTCAACCAAAGCATAAGAAATCCCTGGATTAGCGAAAGTGACATTTTTGTATTCAGTTATGATGGATTAGCTTGTCGGAGGGTGGTGGTTTTTGAAAAAAACCTGTATAACATTCATTGCGCTTTATGCATGTTTTAAAATTGTATAGAAATGCCTGATTTAGCCAAATTAACGATGCGAAGTTGCCGTGAGCAGGCATGTGCAATTCAAAAGTTACCAATGGTTTCGATCGTATAATAAGAGGTTTGGAAGAAAAATGTTCAGAATTTCGTGCAGTGGAATTCATTCATCAGATTTTGAAAACAAGCTAAAATAGAACCTTTCATCGTTTGAAATAAAATGAAATAAAAAAATGACTGTCAAAGTTCTGCATTTGCAGTAAAAAAACTTATTTTTCAATTCACGGCATAATAAACAAGGTGAAAAGTTGTCACGGAACACCATCACTTTTTATGTGAATTTATCTCAAACTATTTCCCTTTTTTCAACCGTATTTCTCACTATCATAAAGAAAAGCTGTGCATAAAGAATACATTTTTTTTATTTAAAAAAATAGCAAAACAACATCATCCAGTACCTAACTTGTCAATGCAATTCCAAAATTATTCAAATTTTTTAAAAAAAAAATTATAAAAACTTATGTGCGACGTGCTTTTAGCACAATGTGGACATGGGGTAGGGAGGGGGTAGCCATTTTTCAGTTCTTGGATTTCTGTTGGATTAAGTTTTAAAAGTCAGTGAAAGAAGAATTAGACACCAGAAAAAAATTTGTCCCCAGTCCCAAATGTACTTGCATTTTTAGAATCTCGGGAAAGTCAGGAATAATACCTAATTTTGTGTTAAACAAATTTTATCCTGGATTTTACCTTCGAGGTCAAAATTTGCGTTTATCAGAAAAAATCTGGAAAAATGTCATGGAATTGGTAGTTCTTGGAAATTTATAGGATGGGCTTTTGTATGTTCCAGAAAATTTTCTAAACACCTTACTTTTCAAAAAACATAAGGAGGTCTATGAGGGGAGGAGTGTGGAGCTTGTTTGGGCTAAAATGTACACCACGTGGACAGGAGGTGGGGGAAATGTTATTTTTTAAGGAATTTTAGGGAAGTTCTTTTGAATGGCCCTTAGTGCAGGATGTTTCATTTTGTCGTTTCTTAGTATAATTTTTAACATGTCTCTAAAGTCTGTGTATTTATTTTATACAATTTTAATTGTTGAAATCCTGAAGAACTTGCCTGTTTTATTTTGTATACATACTGGTATGTTATGTACGTGGCAGCCCTATCATAAAACGATTTTAAAACTAAAATGGATGTCATTCAGTTCTATGAACGGATGTAGACAGATCCATTCCTGATCTCCAATGTCCCATTGGTTAAATCGTGCATTTCACAGCTTTGATTATTTATAATTAGCTCATAAAACAGAGCGTTGCATCCCGGATTCCTGATTTCATTAGCATGGTGCAAACCCTGTAGGTTTAGTGGATTAAATTCAGTCTTTAAATGGCTCACTCGACAATTCAACAACCGCTATTACGCTCTACGTGCTTTTAATTACGAACATTAAGCTTATGGTGCGTGCTTTTTGAGAGAGATGTCGATTTGTGGACATCGGCGTCAAAAATGCGAATATAATTAAGGAGTAAATTGGATGAATTTAATTTCAAATTTGGTTCAATTTCCACGAATTCCAACGCGTCTGAAACTGCGATTTTCAAATGGGTTCAATAGCCTGTCATCCATGCACACTGCGCAAAACCCTGATAGTAATCAAAACTTTAGTCATTCGGAATCGAGTCTGGATAAAATGAAGCCAGAAGGTCCAGAATGGACGAATGGATAAAAATTACGTTTTAACTGGAATCGATGAAAAACGAGATCGGAATTGGATGAAGGCAACGTGGAAATTTGAGCGTTAGCCAAACTATAGGATCAGATGATAGCAATGAATGAAAGTGAATTTTGTCATCGTTTAATCGACATCTTTACTTCCTAGTAAAGTTGGAATTCAATCATCACTTAAATTGGCATGCTTGGCAGCCATCTTAAGAGATCCACAAGCTTCTCAAATAAGTATATTTGGGTAGATGTGTATAGACAGATACCTGATGTTTTCCAAGTGTGGATAAATACAGTAAAACCTCTCTAAAAGCATACTCTTGGGACCGGTGAAAAATATGCTTTTAGACAGGTTCATCAGCAGACATGCACACATACAGCCTGCAAATTAGGAAATTTCCCCTTTTTTAATCCTAGATGAGTCACTAGCCATTATAGTGCTGAGTCATTTTAGTGCATGTATAAGCCGCGTCTCCACTAATATGCTCATACATAATGGTAGGCAAACTTGTTTCTCAATGGAGATGCGGCATATGAGTACAGTAATTGCATTGAATCTCCCTGCCTGCTGAGTTGGGTAATAATTGTGTAGGCCTATATCGGGAAAAAATGGCGTCGATGCAGACGACAATGACAGGTTCTGTCCATATAACCCTGTGAGTACAAAAAGGATCATGCAAGTGCGTCACGCAAGGAACTCATACAGTGGCTTGAGAAAATCACAAGATCAAAGTTGGCCAAGCCACAATCTCTGGAACACTGAAGAAGTCAACAGATCATCTACCCAAATCTGACAGCACAAACCTCAAAATTAAACGTATACGGGCATTCAGATATGGAGTCTGCACTTATTTAGCAGGTTCATTGCAACCAGGAAAGTGTCAATCTAAGTGGTAACCTGATATTTTTTGCAGTTCCATTGTTGATATTCCCTTACAAAATCATTGGGGGCCAATACAAATTATTCATTATTACTATCCATTATTACTCGACTCCAGCACATTTCATGCTTTCAGAGAGGTTATTCATTTACACAGGATGCATTTATACAGGTTCTATACTGTATAGGGCAACCGTCAGACAATGCACTGCAGAACTGACAGTATGCAATTAATAATATTACCCTTCCTCTCACGGAATGTGTTATAGTTTAATTGCCCATCGCCCTAGATCCCCTCTTTCTTGGAGGGTTTGCTATGCTTTCAATTAAGGCCTTATTCTAGTCATTAATTATTTTATCCCGGCAAGAGTTAGTTACTCTCATGCTCGAGGAATTTTTCCCAATTAGTATCGGAATGGGCATCTTGAACATGGCTTCAACTTGCCTCTGGTTGAACTAAACAGGCATCAGCAAGTCACTTCACGTATTTCTATAGCGCCCACGTAACATTAATTAATGTTGAATATTGTTTTGTAGACGCAACCGGAATTTCCTGCATGAAAACGTGTGTTTCTTAAAAAAGGTGAGAATGAAGTCAATGAGAGGTCATGTGTAACACTTACGTAATGTGGCAATTCCATGCCACCCAAAGCTCTATTATCCGAAGCTGATGACCGTCCACTAAATTAAACACGGTTTCATTTCCGCATACGAGTGTCACTGCATGCTACTGTTATTCAGAACACCTCATCAAGTTGAAGTTCAGCAAACAACAATCTCTGTGTACGTCATCTGGAAGCGTTGTGTTGATCCTGTCCCTTTGGACTTGCTCTACAAAAGACTATGTGAAAGTCACCAAGATCCATGTAATTCATTTGCGAAAGACTCCTGCAGGAGCCTTGGAGGCATGCTTGTTATGATTGTCAGGGAAGATAAATAAACTTCAACAAACAAACATGATGATATTCTATCCGTGCTAATGTCTGTACTAAAAAGCGTGGATTCACAAAAACCATTGGGTTCTTGAACTCCTGTTCCATCATTAGTTTAATGTTTTGTTTGCTCTTGCTCTACAGTTTCTTTACAGAAACTCTAATTTATATTCATAAAATTATAAGCGAATTTACAGTGAATTTAACAGTGAAATTTCCAGGCTTTTGTTGGGTGGACAAACATTACAGTGGAACCTCGGTTTACGAACGTCTCTGTTTTCGAACAAATCGGTTTATGAACATCACTTGATGTTTCGCTTTAGTTTCTGGGCCATCAATCAAAGGTCTGAGTTTCTGCAATTGTTTCACTTGTCCCAGCAGAACATCTTTGTTTTACTAAATACAAGCAACATCTAAAATGTGTTAAATTTCCAAGGATTCAATTTAAAATCGATATTAGTTTCAAGGCCTACATTTCAAATATGGAAAAAGTTCGCCTCTTGTTTTATCCACGCCAATTGCAGATGCAATGGATGACGTCGATTTGAGACAAATCATACTTCAATTAAGAACAGAATAGAGTAGAATAATACAAATTTTCTCAATGGAAACAATGTTTGTTAAAAGAAAATATTTTAAACAGAATCTGCAGAATGGACTTGATACACAGAAACATCAGCATGCATGCATGACGACACCACGTGGGTGTCTTTATTTCCTATAAAGTTGGAAATCATGGATGTATATACTTGTGTTAAACTGCTTTCTTCTAATAACGCTGTTATATTTATTTCTTTTCTGTATTATTTTCATGCATAAGCCATAACATGTTAAAAAAATTTTAGGACAAGAACGCATTATTTGGATTTACATTAATTGAAATGGGAAAACTGATTCTGTTCACGAACAGGGTCGAGGAACGGATTAAGTTCGTAAACCGCGGTTTCACTGTATATGCAATTAATGTGACGTGCATGTTCGGTATACCTTACCGTTACAACTTACAAAAAAGTTAATTTATGAAAAAAAATTCCTCTTTTTGTGGCCACACTGCATATTATTTTTCCACCCGGGTAATTAGTTGATTTTATTGGTGAGTACATCGTAAAGTGGCATCTTTGCCAATCGTTAATGTGAATTGTATCTTAAAGATCCATATAATTATAATGTGTAGCATTTTTATTACCTGCAATATAAATTTCCATTGAAAGGTGTGAGATAAGCAATTGGAATTAGGGCTAGACCTTAACGTAAAATCCAGCAATTAATCATGTATTTAATTATTCATAAAGTTGTACCCTGTTTTATCCATGGCCTAAATAACAACGTGATGGTTATTTATTGACGAAACAGTGATTAACATTATACATGGGTAGAGTTGGTGCGAATAGTGCAAAACTAAAAGAAAGAAGCTATGATTTATATGAAAACTTGATTGCACATTTGAAGAAATTTACATTAATCTATTAAACTACCACGAATCTCACGTTCGCATTCACTGAAGTACATCGTCTAAGCCATGAATACGGTGTTTACACCGAATATTTAATCTAATTTTCACTGACCTAAATTAAGAAACTTTCGCACCAAAATATTTACCTAAACGACTTAAGGTAAATAAACGGCGGGTTTGTAAAAATAACAAAATTAAGCGTGTTTTCTAGATGAATTTATGGTTAATTATGGCCATGTTTTTCATTAAAATTATATGGCGGGCAGTAATCCATTTCGGAAGAACATATTACGAGTTTCGTATGAAGGACGAAGGATTAGTTTTTTGGGTACCAATATATTGCACAAAAACAAAATTGTCCTAGGCGCCAGTCACAATTTTCGCTTTTTTTTGGACTAATGCTAAGCTCGACATTTGCCAGTATACATACGTGACTAATGTATTTTAATCATCACCTAGCCTAGAGACAAATTGTACCCTTTCTCCATGGATATAATGTCCCAACTACAACGGCCCACTACACATGACATATTTCTAAAATCATGTGTTCCTTGAATTGGGACTAATTTCGGAGAGCATGGGCTCTTAAGTGATTGCTATTTCACTCATAATAAATACCCTGCACCTTCACGTAGGTATGAATGCCCTATGTGAATTTGCCTAGCCCTATGTTGGAATATTGTGCTCCTATTTGGAACCCTCACAGGAAGGTTAATATTCAGGATATAGAGAGATGGTCCAGCGTAGAGCATCCAAAACATTCCGCGAGTGTGACAGAAATTCTCCACTCTCTAAATTGGGGCACATTGAAGTCCAGATGCGAAAAGTTATCTATGGGGTTATTCAACGTTTTAATTTTTCTTGCAATTTAACATCTTGTTTCCCATATTTTAACGCCTAAGGACCACTAACGGAATAGACATAATCACTCAAATCCTTTGACCGAGTTTCTTGCCAAGATGGATGCTTACTATTGGTCCTTGTTTTTTATGTGATTAGACGATGGAATAGCTGTCTTGGCGAATGTCCAGATTTAGTAAACATCCAATTTAACAATGATGTCTAAATCGCTACTGTCGTAGGATCATTCTCCTGAAATAATTGGGTGTGACCTCCCCTAGCAAACTGCATTTATTTGCTGACTGTAGCCTGTAGGGTAATGAGTTGAGTTGAATATTCCGATATAACATTTTAACAGCCTAATGCTGTTCAACCACCTACACGAAGGAATTAATTTGGCATTTCAGCCACGCTAAAAACGCTATCAGCCACCTATTTGAGGTTACCTAATATCTGCGGTTTCAATAATAAAATGACACTCAGGGTCTTGTTTCATTTTTACAGGCCATAGATTTGGATGGCGATGTTACAAAAGCGGGGTAAATCCGTAGATTTTATTAGGCGTATAAAACCAGGTGGTGATAAAATTTATAACTAGCATACCTAGCTAAAAAAACTGCTAAATTTTTCATTGAAGTTATTGCATGGTCTTCGTCGTAAAAAGGCATAAAAGTCAAGGCCGGTTACATGAATGTCCGATTTGGTAATATTTATATTATACGACTCAGTTTTACACTTCGCTTCAAATTCTCTCAAATAATGCTAAAATATCTTCTTACCTTCACAATGCTGTGCAATATGATTTCAATTTATTTTCATAATTCGAAGTCGTTTTGATGGGAGATAATGTTGCTTCAATGCTGGAAGACGCCATTTTTAAAAATGAAATTTAGAAACAAATTTTCCGGAAGAAGAGGACGCTGGCAAGTTGCAACCGGTCAAACTTTAACACTATAGTCAAGCTGAAAATAGATTTGCATAAAATCGGTTTACACTTCGCTTCAGTTTCCCCCACCCTACTTTGATAAACTAATGCTAAAATATCTTCTTACCTTCACAATGCTGTGCAATATAATTTAATTCATTTTTATAATACGAAGTCGTTTTGATGTGAGATAATGTTGCTTGCTGGAAGACGCCATTTTTAAAAATAAAATTTCGAACGAAAAGAATTTTCCGGAAGAAGATGGCGCTGGCAACAGGTTAAACTTTAACCCTAGTCAAGTTGAAAACTGATTTGCATAAAATCGGTTGAAATGCGTTTGAATAGAGGTCATGCATATTTGCATAAATTTTATTCAAACCGACGCTAGCGCATGCGCATATGTGTGATCCAACCCATGGATGAAGCAATATGTACATATATTGGCCTGAAAAATAACCATGCAGTAATAGCTAGCTTACTTAACAGCAGTTAATATAAATTCCAATTTCCCTTCATAGTAAATAATAATTATACAAGCTTATTTTGCGTTGATGCATATCACAATAACCCAATTTCACGTTAATAAAGATAATTCAGATTAGATTAGTGCTTGAACCCCCATTGTTGAACTCAAATATTTATGTTCACACAATGTTTACAAGTTTTCAAATGCTCGCCCATATTTAGCTTTCTCTCAACTAACATTGTGTTGATTAATAATCTTGACAAAACGTTAACTATATAGCAAAACAACATAACATTCAATCATGATGTCATCTACAGCAAATTATGGTCAGAACTACCTTTACCAAACAATTTTAAGATAAAATTTCCGCTTGTAAAGCACATAAACTAGGTTAATGATGATTAATAAGGAACTCGGTACTGAACAAATTCAGAAAAATAGTCATGCATGTGCGACCTCATCCGAAAAAGACTGCAGATGACGATTTATAATTCATACAAATGACACAAAAAAACTGCACGGAAATTCCTCATTAAGCGAAATTAAGGGAGCAATGAACTTAAAATGGTTCCGTATATTACAATAATTTCCAATCCTTGCCCCTCCTTGTTGGCCCCAACTTAACTTTTTCGAAGAAATAATTAGCTGCTGGGTGCAGCGTCAAAAATCCTTTGGTAGCAGAAAATAAGCAGCTCCATATTTTCAAAAATCGATACTAAGTACCCATAGCTTCCTCCTCTTTGAACTTAATACGACCCTGTCTCCAGCCCTTTGCTGCCATTGTGTTCATTGTTTCTTGGCAATTTCCCATTCATGGAAGCCCCTTAATATATCGATAATAGTTCTGACAGCGTTCGGCTCCAATTGCTATCTAGAATACAGCACGGATTCCTACGATGACAAAAGTGGATTACAAAATCAGGAGAATCTTCGATAATATATTAAAAGTTGCATCGTTTGCGGATTTACTTCCGCAACAGGAAGATACTAAGTTACGACAGTTTCCCAAATCGGAACTGGATACACAGTATTATCTTATTTTACGCATAATATATCTCTTCTTCTTGCATAATGTAATGCACATCCAGAACAGGCCTTATCTTCTTTAAATTCGTTGATTCTTGGGTTGGCCTGCATTTTCTATCACTGTTTAGTAAGGTTTTCCAGTTTATCGATTAGTGCCTGATAATAGTGATCTCAACACTATATCTATAACGGGAAATATGCTGAAATATTAGTGAGAGAAACAGAGCACAAACAACACTGAAGTATTTTTGTACACTGGTCCAACACCTGAAGAGGATTTTGACGGTTCCTGGCAACAATCAAGAAAAAACACCTTAAAGCACCTTTAGAAAAAGTTGAAACACCTTGATTTACAGGGTGGCCACAAAAAGTTGGTAACAAATTTGTAACTTAGGCAACAAAAGTGTACCGAACAAAAATTCGTGATGCCAAAAAGTTAATGTGCTGTAGCGGATGGAGGACACTGAGTACAAATTGAAATAGCTGTTTTGTTCGTACGCTTGTTTCCTATATTTGTGCAAAATTGGATTTACTTTGGTTAAAAAACAAAAGTGGCGAATTTATGAAAAAGGTACCTCTTTTGTTGTGGCCACCCTGTAGAGTATTTGGATGGAATAAAACATGAAAACAGCATTGAGATAAATTTCATTCGTATTTACTCCTTGATAGTTTTTAATCAATTAGATCAAATCAAACACAAAGACGGTAGATCGATATCGCGTTCAAATATTATCCCACCGTAGTTTGTTTCCATAATAGTAATTTTCTGTAAAAAAGATAATGTTATGTAAAAACGTTTCCAATTAATGAGCTCAACGATCTGTCTAAGATGATAATTGAATGAAATGCAAATGTAAAGAAAATACAGCTTCTGCATTTATGCATTTAAGCTTCAAGATACACACAAAAAAAACTACGCATGACCAGAAAATAAAAATACAGAGAAATAATTTCATTGTCATATATTCCTTTATCTACAGTCAACTTTTTTTAAATTTTATAGTTTATAACTCAACTTTATATCTGACTTTTTCAAAACAAATCCCTTTTCCCTGACTATTCCTGGTTTTGCAGGTCTATGAGATCTCTGCTAGACCTATTTCGTCAAAGTAAATAAATTGAAAATGCTCAAGCTGTATTTTTCTTATTCTTTATCTTTCAAAAATACTGTAATACTGCATTATTGTGGCAGTTATAATGTACATGTTGTTTTTGTTGTGGTTTAAAATCACGTGACACTTTTTTGTTCATCTATACATGATCAAATAATAAAGTTACTTATCAATACATCACTGAAACATTGTATTGCCTTTTGAGAAAAAAGAATGACTTTGCCACAAGTGTTCAGCATAAACATTTTAAAACATATGAAAAGTACTTCCACGAATAAGCCCATTCCCGAAAACGACTTTGTTTTATGGGAAGAATACAGGCATCAGTGACCTCACACATGAACCTCAAAAATCGAATTCATACCAACATGTCTTAGTCGTGTATTCCCAAATAACATAAAATAGTGCATATATATATATACATTTGCATGTGTGGTCCCTAATCTGGCAAAGTTATAGATTGCATACCAGGCCACATAGAACAGGACAACTCCAAAAGCTACTACTGGAAGACGAGAATTTATATTTCATATTCTGAACCACATATTTCATTCAAATTTAATAACCAAATGCTGTCATAGCCACTGTCAATCGCCCACTTAATGAATCTTTAGAAAATGTCAAGGACAGGCTACGAGCACATGTTTATTGATTGCTTGATTTGCACAAAATCAGCTCTCCATTGCATAATGTGGAGCAAATCTGTTGCATTGGCATTTTATTTACTCTCTATTTCATCTAAGTTCGCTCATGAATTCCCATTTTGGCCGCCCACGAGAGTCTTGTTTCATTTAAAAACTCGGAAGCCAAATCCCATGACAGTTTCTCGAACACAAAACTACTCGTATATGAAATGATAAGAAAGTGCTTGCCATCGAGGTAAACATATTAGTCTTGCACATACGTTAGTGAAGTGATGCAAGTTTTTTTTTTTAACTTCAACTGGGGGCCATTAAACTTTTCCAAGCTACAGTAGAACCCAGATTAGCAGAGTACGATACAAACCATATACGTGACAAATTTTTTTTTAAACTGTACCGTATACATTTTTGTTCTTGAATGCTATTACATACCGTATATCAGTGGTATTCAAACTTTGCCTGGAACCTTTGGGTTCCGTAACATTTTCGGGATTTGCATGAGATTTATTTATTACCCAATTTAATAAGTGACTGTATTTTCTCCAAAAAAATACAGATGCGTACTTTTCCTTGTTTTACGTAAATTGCGAAAATATTAGTACAATTTATTTTGAATATCCGTTTGTCATCCGTATTATCTTAAGTTTTTGGTTATCCAAGACACTGTCCACATCAACTTGGCTAATCAGGGCTCCACTGTACATATGATGCAATGCCAAGTGGATTTAATGGACACCACGTGACTCAGCACTGTTACCTATGAAGTTGCTTGGCCAAAAAAGTAAGTTTAGCGCCCAACGCTAAACAAAAGTATGCTCAACAGTGCTCAAACTGAACAGAAAAGTTTGAGGCCTAACAACTTATTGCCAGAAGTAGTTTTGAAAATTGATTTTAAGCACATGACACTACAATAAAACTTGTCATTATGAGTCCTAGAAGAGAGCTTACAGCGGTTTTATTTTTATTTACGTGGCCCATTTTAAAGCTTTTTAACTTTTGGCTGAAATGTCATGAGCAATGCTTAATTCAATATTTGTAACTGTGGTAATTATTTTGAGAGTTACTTTGCTAACAAGCTAGCTAGAAAACGATTGATAACTGCGTTCTTTTGATGTAGTGATATACATCAAGGTTGTGTAAAAAAAACTGTATTAATGGCAAGAAAATATTGGACATTTTAGGGCAATATATTTCAAATGCCAGGAGGCTAAACTTGAGATTACATTTTTGGCCATCTACAACCGTGCAAATAGCTAAGCAAAATACCTTCATTTCACAAAACAATTGTTTAACTCAGTGTTTTTCAAACCTTTTTGGACTTGCGTGGCACACTGAATGAGATGCCGAAACTGTCACAACACAGTTATTTTCTCAAATAAACAAAAAAATTCAGTTTTCACAAAATAATCTGCTCTATAATGAACATTTCTAATGTTTGTTTTTCTTCATTTACAATTGGTACATAGAAGTAAAATTTTCGACTGTCCGAAAACCATTAGATCTGTAAGCACAACGGTTGAAAAACACTGGTTTAACCAATACCCAAGTTTACCGATTTGTGGTGGAAAAAAAACTTAATTGGCAAAGATTTTTTGTACAGACATGGCTATCATAATCAATAGATAAATATGCCAAATAATTTTAAGTAAAAAACCTAACTACGTTTTCCATCATAAAATTTAAAAATTATGATTTTCGTAGCATTTTAGGGTTACCAAAAATGTAGTGCAATAGTGGATTTAAAATGCAATCTGAGTGGGCCAATCTTGTAGATTCATTTTGCAATCTGCAATACAATTATATGTAAGACGTAGTCATACATCCCACGCAAAATTCACATCGAACAAATTAGATTCCAATCCTTTTTATATAAATCTCACTCGTGCAATTGAAAAAATAGCATACAAAAAATAATCCCATGTGGTATGAGAGTATTGTAAAAGCATGGCATCGCTAGTTTGAACACTAACAGATATAAACTAAAAAAACTGAATAAAACATGGCAATATTGGAAATTTTAAAATGGACAATGGCTAGGCATGACTCGTATACCGAGCCAAACAAAAGCCATTCAAATGCACAAAACTATCATTCAGAGTTATAAAATAATAAAGATATTCAAAAACAAGTTTATAAAAATGCACATACACATAGTAACGAGAAGTTTAAATTAAGTTAAACTGATGGTTACCTTTTTAATCAATTAATTCAGCAAACAAATTGTTGTTCGTCCTTCAAATAAATACATAAATGGCACTTTGGTCAAAAAATGACTGTGGAGACTGGAAAAATTAGTCGCGATGGACGACGCTCCACAACAAACAATGAGATAAAAATAGTAAACAATGAACAAAAGCACTTTTATAGTCGGCTTACAAGCGTTTAAGATGGGGCTTTTCCGGCTCCCTTAGTCGTTCGTCCTCTTACACGGTAACAGTTGCTACGAACAGCTTTAAAACTTTGATGTATCGCTGAAATTTAAAAAAAAAAAAAAGGTGGTTAGCGATTAAGTATCTGAGTAGCAAAATATTAGTAAATCACTGTCATTATGAGGTGCACCAATACCGAAATTGTGTTAATGGTTTTTCTACAAGCAGTGTTTGGTGTTACATTTTAAGTTGCATCCTGATCATGCATATTTGATCCAAAGGATAGAAGAGGAATGGAGCTGAAAGATCAGAGAGAGAATAAAGTTCGGCTGGGAACATATACAGTGCGACCGAAAGACACAAATTATTAAACCAGCACCGATTTCTATTTTCAGGCAATTATAATTTTAAGAGAACAGCACACAAAAGATTAGTGAAAAATGTGGACGTAGTTGTTAGTAATACGACAAGTGCTAGAGTTAAAGAGTGAATAACAACAAACAATTTAAGCACAACACTCGTGACAAGCAATAATTTATTAAAATGAAGACCGTGGGTTAAAGAGACGAGATCAATAGAAAAGTTAGCATTTCTTGCATTCACAATTTGACAAATGTTAATCATAAATAAATAGATAGATAACAACTGCAAAATATCTGCCGATTAAACCCAGCTCAAATAGACACACCAGAAGATTCTCTCTAATACTGCCTAATTTGATAACTAAAGCCCATGCCATTGGTGAATCGGCAACAAATAAAAACCAAACCAGGCATAGAAATCGGTGCAAGACAAAAGCAGCGTGTAGCAAAGCAAGTGTACTTACGGTGAGGGACCAGGATAATAGTATGGTGGGGGTCGTTCAAAATCTGGCACTGTTAGATTAGTAGCGCTATTGTACTGTGGTGGAGCTTCGCTCTGAAAATCCCACTCCTGAAGCGGCGTCCTAGAGGACGGTGACGAGGATTTCACAGGAATGTTGCGAAAGGTGTGCGGGTCGTCCAGTTCATAGCCTTCCGTGCCACTACTGTAATCGCATGTGCTGGCAGGATGGTAACTGCCAACTCGACGGGGAGGGGTTTGTGGCCTGCCATTAGCATACCCTGGACTAGTGTCGTGGACATACCCATTCTGGTTGTCGTACGTTAAATTGGGCTTCCGTTTCCGCTTCTTATCATTGTGACTGAATTGACAAATAAATGATTATGGAAATAAATTTGATGCTTTGTCAAAAACAAATACAGTCAATGAAGAGGATCTAACAAGGCACGACTAGAATTATGTACTTATTGAAAAATGAAGCTAAATGTTAGGTTAGGTACACATCCTAATTTTTTGAAATTTTCTTAAAAACGTGTAGGCATTAAAGTGACCACTGTCTCAAGTTCCACATTATCTGCAGAAGTATCGTCAGAATTTTTGTTTTAGACCAACTTGTAAAATGTTGGCCTGCATTCTAGTTTATCAAAACGCTAAACGGAAACAACAGATATAATGAATCATGGAAGCAACCGAGATGTCTGTAATCCCTAGAGAGATTTGTTACATCCGCTTTAAGCCATATATTTGCTGTCACTTCACTAAACAATAATAACCCAAAGTTTTAGCATTTTTGATAATGGCATTTTAAAAGCTGGGTATTTACAATTGCGTGCATTTGCATATAATAGATGCAGGAGATTTGGATAACAAAAAAACTGACACTAATCCTCATCAAGAAAATAAAATGAGGATTTAAGCTACTTTACTCGGCCAAACTATTTCATCTATTATAAGAAAGCCAATCCACCGGTAGAAGTGTTATCGAGGAGTTAAGCAAATTGGCTTTTGTTGCAAGGCAAATGCGAACAGAAGAAAGGTTTGAGAATATGTTAATAAAGTATGTTAGTAGCAACTTACTTAGCTAAGGGAATCGTGTCCCTATCAGGCAGACTGTCAGAAAAGCAGTCCCTGGAAAGCAAAAAGGCAGAGAGAAAGAATTGCCATGAAATAGAGCAAGACAGAAGTGGTTAGGCATTGTTAACTGCAGAGAGGAATTTCAGTTGTACGAAACTTTAAAAAGATAAGAATATTGCAAGCACATTAGTTCTATCGATAACTGTGTTTTAGATAACTTAGCATAGCTAAATACGAGCCATACTAATAGCACAAATGAGAGCTGCAAAAACAATTTTTTTCCCACTGGTTTGCATAACTGAAAATATGCAAATTTTTGCAATTTCCCGATACAAACCAGCATTGCGTGACATTATTATAACCATCAGGAAGCTCAAGAATAATCTTGCTTTTACAATGTTTTAAATCGGGATTATTAAATTTTAGCATGGTTCAATTAGATTTAAACTAAAAAAATATTTTCGATTTATTAGTTGTACTTACGACTCTGTGGACGGCAGAGCACGAAGATCAGTCTTCTGATAGAGAGATGCCAACTGAACTGCCAGGAAAATGCATGGAATGAACATGATAAGGCACCAGCCCATGCTGGCCCAAAACCCATTCTGAAAAGAAACAGGAAAATAATAAGTGGTCCTTTAGTTATTATTGAGAACAATCTTAGGAATAAGGTAACTAGACTTACAAGTGGATCCAATATACTGTTGCAAACTGCAACCATAGATGCATTCACCGCTTGACTTACGGGCCAGCACTTTCCAATCTCCTCTTTCACCTGGAAATTAACTCTGTTTGCATAGTCGTCTAAGTAACTGGTGAAATTTTCTGCCAGCTTGTTGGCAAGCTATTGAAAAAAGTCATTCACAAAATTGTTAAAAAAAAGCGAGGACGTGATATACAAGTTGAGCTTTTATAAAGTATCAAACGTACATTGTTCACTTCACTTCTTCCTTTGTTTTCGATGAAATCTTGGGCTTTCTCAGCTTGAGAAATAAGACTCTGTACTCCTTCCTAAAAACACATAACACACTACAATTAAATAAAGCGGAACCAAAACTGTCACACAAAATTAAGACCAAATCTTCTAATTTTTACACGAAACACGAAACAATATACATTAGAGCCTGAGGAAAACTTCAAAAACTTCTAAACAGTGTTCCATTGTTTTAAACTTGCCTTAAAGCTTGTTTTATTAAACCGGATGTCCTGTTGCAGATTCTGCAAATTTTTCCTGAGGTTTGCCTGTAATAATTTGGTGCAAAAAGTATTAGCAATAAATACCCACACTACACAACGATACAATAATGGTGATACCAGAAATTCTTACCATGACATCTTTTATTGGAGTAAGTACAGCTGTCTGTAAGCCTTCCAACACAAGAATTTCATCCCATATTCTTTGGCTAGCCTAAAATTAGAAAAACGCGCATGTTAGAAAGGCTGTTAATCAGAGGTTGAAAATTTTCACAAATCTCAAGTAGAGTAATACTTCAGGTTGGGATCCCTCCAGGAGTTCCCGTGCTTTAGAAAGATTTCCTATAAGCTTTCCAAAATCCAATTCCATGATATCAAGGCTTAGCTGAAAATACAGAAAAGCAGTGTCAATAAAATTCCTGTGTATAGTCCAATTATAGGATCCGTAACTTATTTTTACAATTCATTACTGTGATTTTGGGAACACTTACAGCTTGGTCGAACAATGTAAAGTTAATCTCAGATATTCTTGAGTCGGCCAAACGTTCCAGTTGTTGCTTAGCTTGAGGAGTAAGGATAGTAACGCTGGGACTGAGACTAATTTTCTGCGCAAAGTCCTTTATTCTGTCTTTTACTTGAAATCTCTGTAAAAAAAAAACACAACATGTTCATGCTATTCATTTTTAGGAAAAGTCTTCAGAGTTTACGACTACATACCTGTCTATAATTTGTGACGGCATCGATGTTGACCTCAGATTCGAGATTAAGCACGGTGTAAACACTTTCGTTGTTATGGCATCGCCTGAATAAAAACAATGGAATACTTAGCGCTTAATTTATTAACTAACAAAAATTATACATTTCTTAAGTTTATTTAACGATAGCAGATGTCTTGAATACAAGATAAGAGGGAAAGGTAAGAATTCTGTCCAATAAACCAAGATTTTGATGTTGTGCATACTGGATATTTATAATGATTCCCATAATTAATTGATAATAATTTTAGGTAGGGCTTACCTCAAAGTTTCTGCAAATGTCATACCATGTCGGTAGCTTTTCGGATATAAATCTAAATCCTTTGCAGCTATATCCACTAGCTGTAATTGCATAAAAAAATGTTAGCAAACATGGCAGTGCACATAAATTTGCTTTAACTGTAAAATTAGGTAAACGAGTCGATAAAATTACCCTAAGAACATCAGCTGAATTGTGGTCGTTAATGATTGGGTCACAGATCACTCTGGTACTAATTCCACCAATCAAAAACAGTGCCGTTGTGATGACCATCAGAATAAAGTAAAACAGAATCACAAGGTACACAGCACTGTAAAACAGTACAAACAAGCGTTTAGTTTTGATTTGATGCGATTGTGAGTTATCACATCAAAGATTCCCCAAAAAACTTACATCATCACTAATCTTGCTCCAGTGCCTTTGGTGCACGAATCATCGCCATACATATAATTGGGCTTGCGGCCACAGAAGCCGCAGAACAAACCAAAAACAAAAAGCAGGGTAATGAGGAGAACCACGCAGCACATGGCAACACTTACGTAATACCTGTAAAAAATATCGGCCATAAAAACATGTTCAGGAACAAATTTGTGGGAAAACATGCGACAGTAATTACCTATAGATGACATAATCATCAAAATAGTGCTTTAATTCGCCGACATAATAGCTTGCCGGCTGCAAGTTCACCTCATTTTCAATGCTATTGCAAATCTTTTTGGAATTCTTTTCCAAATCGACGCCGACATCACGCACAGAACGCTTTATTTGTGGAATGGTTTTGTTGACTTCGTTTTGTATGTGAGCGCTGATTCCGCCCAAAGAGTCCTTCCCCTTTCGGACTTCGGTCTCAATATCTTCCCGAATTAACCTTGAAATCTCTGTGGCAACTTGTGTGACATCTGGCAGCTGAACAAAACATGAAGCATTAATTTTATTCATTAAAAATACCAAAGAAAACAATTACGGAAATACCGATAAAACGCGAAGAGTCCATACCATTCTAAAGTTTGGTTTCACTCTCAGAAGCTCGAGATTCTCCATCAAGTGGCGACAAGTTTCTTCTTCTGGAGAGCATAGTGCGACCATGCGTTGCAGCCTGGGCCGCGAGTTGTTTAGCGTATCTTCCAAATTTTTAGCTAACGTTTGGAATCTTTGCGTATGTTTTACTACGCCGTTTAAATCTTCCCTGACGGTACCCAAACCTTTAATAAACAAATGCATGATATGATATGTAGAATAATATTTTTTTACAATTAGTAACGATACCCACAACATACATTCTAATAAATGAGTAAATAGCATAGTTCTTTGACCTCACCTGTGACAATATTTGTTAGATTTTCTACGGCTAATGCTTTGGAAACTTCTGCAAGATGCATTTGAACAATATCCCCACATCCTATAATAGATGAAAAATGTTGTTATCATTTAAAATAATAAATGCCTGAAATCACATAGATACGTTTAGTTACTTTAGTAGCCACTTACGGTCTAAAATAATATCCAAAGTTTCCTCGAGCTGTTCAAAATTATTTACTAATAGATTGTGAACTTCCTGTAAAACAAATTGCAGATATTTATTAAAATGTTCTGTTGCCCAGCTGGCATTGCTCAGGTCGCAAAATTAACAACTTACAATTTTAGTATTATTTTGATAAAATTTAATATCGTCTAATCCATTATTTAGACTAACAGGTAACTCGTGAATATTTTCCTCCATATACTCGTTCGTAACAAAGGCACAAACAATTCCAAAACTGCAAACGGAAATATAAAATAAGCTTTATTAGCTGTTCGTTGTACGTACAATGGAACCACGATTATCCCGAATCATTTTGGTTCGAGCCTAGCTCGGATAATCGAAAACTAGTACGGATTTGGCTAATATTGTATATACACTGTATGGAAAGTAACTTTTTTTTAAATAACATTACGTAAATTTTATATGACACACAGCTTGGACTCTCGGATAATCGGGGCTCCACTATACATGAAATTTGTATTCCGTGGTCTGAAATATATTGACAAAATCACAATTAAAAGATTCTATACTTACATAGTAACAATAACTAAAGCTGCTAAAACTATTCCTATAGATATTCTCTTGCAAAAATCACACCGTTCCTTGTACGGCGAGGAGCGAGCACCGCATTTTCCGGCACAGCGGCACACGCAAAATATAAATCCCACAATGGGGAAAAGAAGCGCTAGGAGCAAGCCGAAGGAAGCAGTGGTTATCAGTCCAACGTAATGAATGAGAATCTAGAAATAAAAAAAAAGATTGCATAAGTTATATTGTCGACATTTTCAGAGAACTGGCTTGTCCCCGGTCTTAACCGATACTCAAAAAATAGTAGTTACCTCTTCCTTTTTATCAATTGCTATTTGCAAGACCATGCTACTGGTTGTATTTTCATTAAAGAAACCTGAAATTAAAAGAAGTACTTTAATTAGTGTCTGAGTTTAAATAAAATAAATGATGAAACTAAAAAAGTAAAACAAGGGAAAAAATAGGAATATTCAAAGTGATGCTTTAACAAATAAAAGTCATCAGACACTGCCAAGTGATAACAAAATTACTTATTCAATGTAAGATCATTTCATGGTAATGTAACAACATCAGAAATGCAATTTCAGAACAAACTCTAAATATTCAATAATTATGACAAACTGACTAACTACACATACATGACATTTTCTGATACAATTTTAATGAAAATACATAGTTATGATGCGTCTATAAACGTCAGCCAACAAAATGTTGCTGTCGTTAATGTTGGTGGATGCTCACTAAATTAAAAACGAACCAAGCATGACAGGATGTTATTAAATATTTTTAATTAAACAAACCCTGGAGAGAAAAAAAGTTTATATTGATCTATGCCCTAAATTCCACCTGCATAATTCAAGCTTGTTTGTTGTCATAAGATGCTCCTCCCCTGACTACCACATCGACAAGGAATATTCAAAAACAACCACATTCAAATTTCAAAACAAAATGGCTCTTCTAGAACCTGGGATGATTTTTTTTTCTAGATAAATGACATGCACTTCAATGAGATCTTTCAAGAGGAACATTCCCCTTTTCTGTCAAAAGAGTGGCACTGCCTTGATTGGCAAGTACCCTCGTCTTGTACCCCCAAACACATCAAATCCCTATAGTTTCTCGTTTTATTAATAAAACTCGTCTTAGAAACTTCTCAAGGGCGTATTTTATTTCTTCATCAAACTTGTTAACCAACATAAAGAAGGCTGTGGGAAGCAGTTTTAAAAATTGCACACAACAACTTGAAACATTTTCAACAGAGGCGTTTTGGTATTCGGTAATGGTCCCTCACCAAGTGGCAAGTTGTCGAACAAATTTCGTGTTGTCAGCTGTGCCTTATGGACAAGTCTAAAGGTCGGTATGCACCTGAGAAAACATACACAAACACATAAAACATACACAAGAAACACTGAAACAAAGTTTCCAGCATGTTTTTCGAAACATGTGTCGCAAATCTCCTTTGATCCAGACCGTCTCTTGAGCGATCGCCAGGAAACACGAAATAAGTCAGACTGTCAGAAAATGGCCGTTTTTCGATACATGTTTCACAAACAATTCTGGACACATCAAAGTGACAAGTGTATGTTACATGTGCCTTGATGTTTCTTTTGGTGCATCTGCACCTTAAGCCTGACGGACATGTCTATGAATATTAAAAAAAGGAACATGGGGAACATCAACATGGGACAACTAGGTTCAAAAGGACACAAAACTATATATATATATATATATATATATATATCTGATGTCATAACAGCATGACGATCGAGGAAACAATGGAGGCACTCTGTTGACAACATTTGTGGGTCCCAAGATCTTGGGAACTTGGAAACAAACATTCCAGACAAAAGCACACTAACAGCTCCAGAACCAAATTCCTGGAAGAACTACTGGCACAATGTCCATTATGTTGTGTCCCTGTGGAGGATGATGAGGAACATGTCCTTATTGTCTAGCAAGCAGAAGTCTGCCATCGACTTAACACACTGGCCGCAGTTTCGTGCGTTGCAGACGAAAACGCACGAAAAATTTGAGCACGCATGCGCCAAAAAAATCACGTGGTTTACTACTTCCGTGCGTCTCCGTGCGTGGTTGTATGTTTGGCATGCC
>JAQGBW010001377.1:0-26729 GCA_034698625.1 Julus scanicus
CCATTTGATAAAATCGTCCAGAATCTAGTCCGGTCGACAAGCTAAAGCTAAAAGACCTCCCACCAATTAATAACCAAATAATTCCACCATTTGATAAAATCGTCCAGAATCTAGTCCGGTCGATAAGCTAAAAGCGTATAAAGAAAGATACTAGCCTGGACAATAAGCTCATCTAGAAATTTTGTTATGATACGTGCCTAAAATTAAATTACAATTATCTAAGTAACTAGAATTTGAAACTAACGAACAATTTTAATAATAAAATACTATCCTCTATTTTGTAAATATAATACATCATTTAACTTTTGAATTTGTGATTTACTTGAAACATTTTTGTAGTAGTAAAATTTATTGACTAGATAAATTCTATTTTGGTCATCGCTGTTACCGAGGCAATAAATGTTACCGCTACAAATCTGTCAACATCTGATTGCAGAAATTTATTCTGGCAAACACGGCTAATTATTCAGAATATTATTCTACATTTGGCCTCCTAATAATAGCTGCACCACTGTTCATTGATAACAGTTTACTTATATGTCAACATTTTATTGTTTAAACACTGTTCCTTTATTACTTTTTAAGTTTGTTTTTCTATATTTTCACCTGTCCTTTTAATTGTTTACTATTATACCCTGATAACCATCCCATCTTTCCATTTCTTAACCAATATTCCTAAATATCATTTTCCTACATTTCATCAATTTTTCATTTATTGTGGCCCTGCAGTATCCTGATAACAGTTTTTTTATTCCTCTATTTTACTGCTGAAATTGTGCCCATTGACTATTATTTCCTGATATTCGACAAATCATATTCACTGTTAAACCACTCTCACCAGATAATTCCCTTATTTTTTAATGCTGAAGTACTGCCCATTTACTTTTATTTCCTAATATTAGACATATCTTATTCAATGTTGATCAACAGTCACCTGATAATTTCCTATTATCTCATATTTATTTATTGAAACGATGCCCATTGACTATTATTTCCTAATATTCGACCAATCATATTCATTGCTGAATCATTGGTTAAATAATGCCCATTTAATATTATTTCCTAATATTAGACATATCTTATTCAATGTTGATCAACTGTCACCTGATAATTTCTTATTATCTCACATTTATTTATTGAAACGATGCCCATTGACTATTACTATTTCCTAATATTCGACAAATTATATTCACTGCTAAACCACACCGACCAGATAATAATTCCCTTATTTTTTTAATGCTGAGGTACTGCCCATTTACTATTATTTCCTAATATTAGACATATCTTATTCAATATTATTTCCCAATATGTCACATTCCGATTCACTATAACATAGTAATGATTTACTAAAATTTCCTTATTTCATTTCTGAAGCAGTCCCTTATATTATTTTTCTATATTTCACCATGTATACATTAATTGATGTATTACTGAACCCCACTTAATTGACAAACTTTGCCTGTCATTTTTATCTATTTTAATATATTTCACCCTTTAAATTATAATTCAGTTCTAAAGTAATAATTAAAACACGTAAAATAAAAGAAATAACTTATCTTTGGCTGTATTTTTCTTAAAAGTCAATGAAAATCTTTGAGCATCTGAAATAGAAAATAGAAACGTTGAAATATTGAAATTCAAAACTTTACTTACGAAAATAATACAAACGAAAAATATAATTAAACACTAATGCATCTGTAAGTTTTAAAAACAATAACATTTATTGAAAACGTTCGATTAAATTTTCAAATTTATAAACTTTTGAAATTATTGCATTTCTGTAAGAACCAGTCATGTTAAACTAAAAATGTGCCAAAACATCTAAAATTGAAGTTTAAAAAAAATAAAAAATCCAATTCTGAAGTCTTGAAATCTTTTCTAAATATTCGCAACTCTTTAAAAATAAAATTCTATGAAATTTATATCAAAATCAACAAATTACGCGTTTTAAATTCTGCTTTAAATTTTAAATTTGAATGTAAGAAATTTTTAAATAAATGAAAAAAATAGAGTATATTATTTATAATATTAAAATTCTTAATAATAGTAATTATACAATTTATATAAAAAGTAAAACTAAACAAAGTTGCAAAACAAACAAGGAAAAATTTTAAACTTATAGGCTATTTGATAGCTTTTTCTATCATATTAGAAATCTAAAAACCATTTTTTTTACATCAATTAAAAATTTTAAAAAAATCGAAAACGAGTAAATACAAAATTGAGTTTTAAATTAGGATTAACATAATTTGAAGCAAAGCGTTAAAAAAATGTTTTTCAAAATAAAAAAATTCTGCTTAAACATAATAAAATAAAAGGGTTAAAATATTCACAAACCGAACACCGAAATTATTCTAACATTAAATAACTTGAAATGTACAAGATCATATTTTACAAATTAAATTACGAATTTGAATTTAACAGTTGGTTTCAAATTCAAAAAAAACTTATTTAAGTCAGGAAATTATTACTTACCAAAAATTGCTTTCCGCTTGAAGAATTTATCAATTTATTTCTGATTAGATGCATGGAAAGCGTCCGAAATTTGAACTGCTGAATAAATAAAAACAAAATTAGTTTTCCTAAAGTTTAACCACTTAAAAATTTAAATCTTAATTATGCAAATAATACAAGTTATATAGCTATAATATTAAAATTCTTGAAAATCTTAATTGTACAATTTATATAAAAACTAAAAATTAACAAAGGTGCTAAAACGGCTGGAAAAATGTAAACTTATATTTGATAGCTTTTTCTATCATATAGGAAATCTGAAAACCATTTATTTTATATAAATTAATAAAAAAAAATCTAAAACGATAAAAATGGAAAGTTTAATTTTAAATTAGAATTAAAACAATTTGAAACAAAACGTTCACACTTTTAAAATGAAACGAAAGCGTTAAAAATGTGCATTTCATAACACACAATTCCTTCTTAAATATAATAATAAAATAAAAGTGGGGAAAATATAAATCGATCACCAAAAATATTCCAACATAAAATAACTTTAATTTCACAAGATTATATTTTACATATCAAATTTTTAAAATGTTTCTTTAAAAAAGCTATCAAATTTTTGATGAAAATCTTAATTACACAATTTATCTAAAAAAAAAAAATAAACTAAGGTGCAAAAAGGGCTGGAAAAATTTGAAACTTATACAAATATTTTTAATAATTCTTGAAAACCGATAAAAATTAACAAATTTTACGTTCTAAATTTTGCTTCATATTTTTAATTTAAAAGAAAGGAACTTTTTAAAATAAACGCCAACAAATTTTAAATTTAACAAATGGTTTGAAATTTAATATAAGATACGAAAAAGGCAAACCCATCTATAGTATACATTTGTTTCAAATTTAATGAAAAACTTATTTACGTCAAGAAATTATTACTTACCAGAAACTGCTTTCCGCTTTAAGAATTTAACATTTTATTTCTAATTAGATGGAAAGTATCCGAAGGTTGATCTGCTGAATAAATAAAAAAAAATTAGTTTAACCACTTTTAATTACGAAAATAATACAAGATACGAATTTATAATATTATAATTCTTGAAAATCCTACAATTTATATAAAACTAAAGATAAACAAAAGTGCAAAAATGCAAAAAGGGTTGGAAAAATTTGAAACTTATTAAAGATACTTTCAGAATTCTAAAAACCTAAAAAATTTAATGGTTAAATTAATAAAAAATTCAAAGAAATTATATACATAAATTAAAAATATAAAACGATAGAAATAGTAAGTTTAATTTTAAATTAGGATTAAAATAAAATGAAACTAAACTAAAGCAATAAAATTTGCTTTTCATAATAAAAAAATCCTGCTTAAATATAATAATAAAATATTAGGCATGTATAAATCAAACACGAAACCATTCCAAAATAAAATATTTCAAAATTTAAAAAAAAATAAAGCTTTATAAAAATTACGTTTTTTTTTTATCTGAAAGAGGTAAAATATCTAAAAATCGAACACCAAAAGTATTTTAACATAAAATAACTTGAATTTTACAAGATTATATTTTACATATTAAATTACGGTTGTTTGCAGATCTGAAACTTACCGGGAGAAAACGTAAAAACCGGATAAAGTTCATGCGTGTCATCAAGCAATGAAAATTTTGAGCGAACTGATGGAAAAAAGGCGGTGTTTGCCTTAAAAACCCAGACGGTGCCGACGCTGATTGGTCGATTCAAAATAAAACTCGACGTTGATTGGGTCGGCACCTTAGAAGTAAAATGGCGGCAAAAATGTTCTAGAAATGTGAAATAACGAAACAGACGCTCGTGGGGGGGAGGGAATCGAGGGCCGTTCATATAATGCGTTTGTTATATTTGTTTTGGCCTATTTTTTACGCTTTTAGGACTATTTTAAATTGCTTTTATGTTCATAAAGACTTAATTTTATTAAATTGTTACTCAGGAATGTTTGACAGCTAATATACATGTTTATATTACCGAGTTCAAGAGCTTTAAGCTTACGGCTGGTGTCGTTTATGAACAGCCCCCGTTTGATTCTATCAAATTTAACAATTTTGATGAAAATTCAGTAAATTCGTGCTTGATTCAACAAAAACGAAACGTTGAAATGATCTTTGACATGCCAGGATCATCTAGGAAGTAAACTTTACAAGTTTTAGCAAAAATTTGATTGAAATTTTGACCGAAAATGGTACAGTACGTACATGTAGATACACGAATTCACGGCCATTTTATCGAGCTTAAGCTGGATAGATTTATGAGGTTATGCGAATGGAAAATCATGTATTGCATCTCTAGGTATAGGATAGTAATGACATTTAGTAGTGATATATGTAATATCTCTGGATATACGTGCCATTTATTATCGAGTTCAAGCGCTTATATGTTACGGCTGGCATCGTTTATGAACAGCCCCCGCTTTGATGAAAATTCAGTAAATTTGTGCTTGATTCAAGAAGAACGAAACATTGGGATAATCTTTGACATGCCAGGATCATGTAGTAAGTAAACTTTGCAAGTTTTCAGCAAAAATTTGGTTGAAATTTTGATTGGAAATGATATACAGTATTCATGTAGATCGATACACGAATTCACGGACATTTTATTCAGCTTCTTGCAAGATTTGGGAGGGTTTTGCGAATCGCCGTTGGTGAGTTTTTAAAATGCACTGTATACATTACAAATACAGGTACAAACTGTATAAAATATATTATTTATTAGTCATTTAATATATCTAGTAATATATGTAATATATACGTTCCTTTTCGAATTGCCCCTTATGACGCTTCCAAAAACAGACACAACACGGGGCTCCGTAGTTTCAGCATAGCCTGGCATGAGAAGTTTTAAAAGTATTTTCCCTGACCCTCCTGACGATTTAATAAGAGGTAAAACGCGTTTTTCTTTTCCTCATTAAAAATATTCTAATATATCTAATGTAATTCAATTTGTTTTTTCAGTTGCCATTGGTTATAGGGTGAAATTAGGGCGTGTTTGAGTGTGACGACACGACACAACGTCAGACGATCAATTCTCACCTTTTCGTGTTGAAATGTAAAACCGTGGATGGATGTATCAATTGCATGACATAATTTGAAGATAAACAAATCTAAATTACAACGAAATGTCTCATTGGTTTCACCGTAATCCTCTGAAGGCAACAGCGGCCACAAATTTCGACTTGAAGTTAATCGCTTCGGACAGCCGTGCTATAAGCTTGTGCAGGTATATTGTATAAGGAGATTTCAAATAATCATGTGTTTAGTATATTTTATGTAGGCCAGGTATGGTTGTACATGGCAGTGATTCAATCACCATATGGCGCGTGAACCAAAAAAGTACAGGCAATTAGTGTTTATTCACTAAAAAATTGCATAACAATCCAAAAAAAACTAATACCAGTTGCCAGGTGGGCTGAGTTCCACAATGTAAATACGTTTAGTAGTAGTAATAATACCATTTGAAGAATTAACAGCAAGTAAATAGCATACAAATGACAGTTTATTTCTTTTTAAATTGACATAAACATCAAAAAGTAAAAACACCAGGTGACAACACTATAGTACATGTTTTACGCTTCATAAACGATCATAATTGTATTCTAACAAGCGTTTAATATTTTGTAAGCATTAAATTAACATCTATAATAGTCTAGCTGTGAATTTTCTGTGCAGCAAAAGTAGCCTTGTGTGCAGGCACATACTTTTAGTTATTCAAGTAAAACAAACATTGCTAATACTTTAGTTGCCTAATCTTAAATGTTATGCCAACCACCGTCAAGTTTGATGAAGATGTTCGCTTGTGACATTTTGTTAAAAATAATTGAACATTCCTATTTTATGCTACACAAACCTGAATGGTATATGATGAATGATAAGATTTATAGTTAAGATCCTGTTTTTAAATTCCAATACAAGACATGTCATCAAATTATTTTGTCTGCTTTCAGTGAATTGCGCCAGGCACGTAGTCGCTTGTTGGAAATCATTGCTGATGCAAATCACGAAACCCAAGTTTTGGATACCGCATTCACACATTATTGGAGCCTTTTACAAGGACTTCTTACGAATGTCGAAGATGGAAATGGGGAGAGCAAACTTCGTCACAGCATACGATTCAGATGGACACATTCAATGCTTGGAAATACACCGCAGTAATTTGTGGCATCCATGTTATTACCCATGAATTTTGATAATAAGTCCGAGCTATTTGTAATGGTTGGTTTTAATTTCAGAGCGCAGCAAGACGCAATGTTTGAACTTGTTTCTATTAGTCAAAATATAGCACTGTGGTACTCGAAACATGCGGCAAAATTAGCAGGGAAGGATGAGTACGTTAACTACAATTCTTGAGTTGATTTATTTATTCCTAACAGAAATATCTCTATCTAAAATAAAAACCTCAATTTGTTTCCTCAGCATAACAATGGATGAAGCAAAAGAAGTTCACAAATGCCTTCGCAAAGCAGCTGGTATTTTGACTTTGATGCAAGATCGATTTAAAGGCCAGCTACTGGAACCGCCTAGCGAGGGCTCAGATTTAGATCCAAAAGTGATGTCCGCTTATATTCATCAGTTTACAGCGGAGGCGCAAGAAGGTATTTTGTTGGAATGATCGAATTTGTCGTTTAGTTAACATTTTCCAGAACTCTAATATCTGTTTACCCCCAGTCACGATTGCAAGAGCCATAGAAATGAAGCACAATCCAGGGCTCGTCTCGGCATTGGCTCATGAAACTGCCAAAATGTTTACCACAGCAGGTAAGCTACATTATGCAATTAATTAATTAATTGGGATTTTATATGCAAATGTAAAATATGATATAGAAAAAAATCATGTAATTAAAGGCATTCGGGTGCTAAAATTTGGTCTCAAAATATTTTAAGTGGCCCTTTACAGAGATTAATCTTCGAAAAATAAGCTTTTGGGTACCTTTGAGCCTGCATATAATTTTGATGTGTTAAACAGTCCGATCACCGTGAAATGACATTGAACCCCCATCCACATATGCTCTCTCTCGTACAATTATAATTAAGACTTAGCTCCATTTTTAGCGGATAGTTTGGCTTCATTGGATGCAACACGATTCGGAAAATGGCGAAAATACTTGCAAATCAAGAGTATCTTCTACTTGTCATATGTAATACAGTATTCGTAATTCAGTTATTTCACTTTCCATTTTTCCATGGTTTGGATAAATATTTTATGTACTGTATAAGGCTTACTGCTATGCTGGAGAAAACTGCCTGGCTCAAGAGAAGTGTGGTGATGCTATACGGGCTCTCCAGGAAAGCGAAAAGTGTGAGTATACCTCTGGTTTTAAATCCTATCATTTCAATTTCATATTTCTATAACTTACTGACTCGTGCCGTCCTTTGTTCAGGTTATATCGATGCTGGTAAAATGTGCAAGGAATATGCTGCTTTAAAAGGCCAAGGAATCACTGCCAAACCGGAGCAACATTTATTCTTTCGAAAACTTGGAGGCGTCACACGAAGGACGCTGGACAAATGTCAGAGAGAAAATGGTTTTATGTAAGTAAGCACTATGCCTTTAAACAGTTGCAAACGCTATTGTTGCTCAAAAGTTAATTCGTGATACGTGATTAGATTCCATCAAAAGGTGCCTTATGATCCGCCAGAGCTGGAGCTGAAGGCCACATATGGATTGGCTAGCCCTGAAGAACTCCCAGTGCCTTCTCATCATCCTCTTTGGACAAGTGCTACTTACGCTGCTTTCGATCTGTCTCGTGGAGCTACAATCGAAACTGAGAAATCCAAATCGGTTTGTTACTTTTTTTTTAGTCTGCATTACTCTAGAACCTTGCGAAGAAGTTTTTCAAGGGACTGGAGTTTTAGAACGTATTAAACTGAAAAGCGTAGTAAGAGTAAAAAAAGTTGTAACTAGTTTATTAAAATATATGGAAATAACACCTATTTTGTGTTATGAACATAACTTTTTCAGGCTCAAACGAGCTTAAAACTACAATGATTTTAAAATTATACGTTGCACTTTTGTTCGTTGATCGTTATAGTTACGGGCATTACGTTGGATTATCAACATATTTTTTGGGCACAAACGATTAGTTGTTTGATCGTATAGCTACGGGCTTTTAAAAAAAATTCGCAATTCCACTCCGATCAAAAGTTGGATTGTCTTCCACTTTCCAAACCACAGTTAACTTCTATCGAATTTGAAATCTTTTTAAGTGAAATCGTTAGATCTATATATGGATTGTCAATCAAAAACTTGTTAAAAAGGGAAAATTACACGAGAATTGTACTCTTGGTATCATGACCTCAAAAATTGGATTTCTAAAGCAGGTTCTACTGTACTTTTTATACAATAAGAAATCACATTTTCTTAAATTCTTTACTTGTTTTTCTGTTTAGAAAACTGCAGCGAAAGCGGAAGGAGATCTTCCACCCGTCAAGGAAGCGCCTATTTCACAATCCACCAAAGAGCCAAAAAATCACAGTGGGTGCAGCATTGCCTAAAGTGCCTATATTCGAAATATACTTTTAGGTGGATATTATTATTTAAGTCTAGCTGCCAGATTTAAAAAAGTTCTATCCCACTTTAGCAAATTAACTGACAAGTTAATTATTTTTATATTAAATTTAAATAACATTTACACACTAAATCTGTTAGAGAAAAATTCCTATTTTGCTGATGAATTGCTTTTAATTTCTATGCACTGTAACGTCTATTTATGTGGGAAATTTATCCTACTTGATGAAAAGACTTATTATATTGGTAATTGAAATGCCTAATTATTTTCAATTAAAAATAAATATTTTATTGTAATCTTCTTCACCATTCAAATCGAATGATGCAGTGAATTTTTTTCGTATTCTTGATCTAGGTGATTTTTTTTCTTCGCTTAACGTAACACTATGTCTTTGTTTTTGGTATTGATTGCCAATTCAAATTGGTTATAATTGGGTGAAGTTTAGAGGCCCATATCCAATATACTGTACACTCAAGTTAAATGAAAGAATAAGTAGAACAACAAAGAGCGGAAGGAGCATGGTCACAGCCAATTTTTAGAGACGCTACCCTTGCATTTGTCTGGAAACAACAGCGGGAATCCGCGGAAACTACAGTTATGACAGCCGACCCAGTCTGGAATCGAACAGTACATCAGATAACAAAAGAATCATAAGTAAATAATGTAAAAATTAGGATACATTCATATTAGCTTTTGCGATGACCCTCATGTCAAGTTACTCAAATGTATTAAATGGACCCAATTACAAAGTATTTCTATTTGTACCCTCATTTCATGTTACTCATTCTCGTTACTCAAATGAATTAAATGCAACTAGATTGCTTAAAAGTATTTCTAATTGTACTCGATTACATCGCAGCGTACTCCTAATTTGAGATTACAATGACTGATTACTTGAGGACAGTAGCTGTTCGTGTATAGACACTGTGGAACTGCAGCAACCCATATCACTTGATATTATCTATACAAGTTAATATAATGAGTCCTTTTTTCTTTAATTCTTTATAATTTCATTAATTCTTTAGTTATCCCCAATCTACCATTTCAAAGTGAAAAACAATAATATAAGGCCCTTGCTGATCCATCGAGCCACCCCAAACAATGCTCCCTCCCACCCAAACCTCCATCATTCAACTGTGAGTCTGTGAGTATCTTTACAAGCTCGACCCATTGAAAAGGATAGGATTGTAATGTAGTTTGCATTCAATTACTTACGTACTCATACTTTTACTCATTTTGCTGAAAAACTCATTGAATGTACTGAAATACTGCATTCCAGCCTCTCTCTTGCGCGCGCTCTGTTGTCAGAAGAGTCGTTCAAATTTTGGCGCCGTCCGCCGTGGGTTCCATTTATGTAGACCCCGTACGAGGTTTTTGATATTCGTTATTGTGAATCCAAGATGGCCTCTGTATTGCTGTGCAGGTGATTTTAAAGGGATAGGTAAGCGTCTAGGTTAATCGCGTTTTTAAATCTACTTTTAACGCTAAATTGTTGATGGACCATCCGACAACAACTCCCTGCTCGAATATGTTCGCTCCTAGCGGGTAAGCGGTGGAAATTCCCACATCTATTTGGCGTTTCTTTTGTGCCTTCTTTTGCACTGCTAAGGGACATTCGTTTATTAAGCCTACATTGAACATGGTATCGAATGGAGTTATTGTGTTTTGTTGCCTTTGCTTTTGTCAAAATGTGGTTTCATTGCGATTACTGTAGACACGAATTAAGTGGAGAGATATCGTAAATTACGATTCTGGATCGCTCTTTTATGTTCCGGTACTGGATTAAGCCCACGCAAACGCATAACACTAGGGATAGTATTGATGCCCATTGCATTATAGCAAACTGAAGGAAACTGAAAAAAGTTTGGATTGTTCAACCTCATTTTCTTTTAACGATCATTTATGAAAACTGGCAAAATCGCCACAATTTTTTTTTTCAATGCTTCGCAATATTCGGGCATTTAAGACCTGCTCTACTTTTTAATTGTGTGTTAAACATGATTGAAGAATGGCACTTAATTTAATTTTTTCTCTTTAGATTGGGTGTGATTCCTTTCGAAGATGGCTTTATGAAGGTTAAATGTAGTTGACGTTTGGGGCCTTTTCACACTAAGACCTCCTTATTCAACACATCAACGGGCATCGCATTTGATGTTTTTATTCATCATCTTGAGCCAATCCTTGTCGACATTTTGACAATGACCGATACAAGAAGGCGGGTAAAGTTGTACGCGTTGAATGCGGAGCGGCAGTGGGATGATCGAGGGACCGGACACGTCTCGTCCTCTTACGTGGAAAGATTAAAAGGCATTGCCCTTTTAGTTAGAGCCGAATCGGATGGTACGTATTGATGGTTTATATTTCATTCAAATTTATTTATAATGCGGTCGACACTGCCACCATACCGCAGTTTCTCAAATCGCATGAGCTTGAGACCGAGTTGCGTCTCAAGTCCCAGATGCATACCACAGTTTCACAGAAAACTTGTCAAGACGAGCTCAGGACAGTCAAATGCGAGACTCTGGTACTGTGGTAGGGGCCTACCATTATATTGTTTAGCCAGAAGTGTTGCTTATAGTGCCTTTTGCTCAGCTTGGCAGTAATGATTTTATACCAGAAATCTGCACTTCATGCAAAAAAAATTCATTCATAGAAAGAAACGTACATAAAAAAACTGACATGGCAAAAAAACTAGCATGTCATTAAATGTTAGACTTGTCATTTTTAATAAAAAAGGACATTTTGACAATATTTTCTAATTGCAATTATCAGATTTGTTTGCTTATGCCAAAACTTGTCTTGCTATGTTACAATTGTAAACCAAAGTTTTTTAATTATAGGTTCTTTATTACTGGAATCAAAGATTCAACCTGATACAGCTTATCAGAGGCAGCAGGTATTTTATAGCATTGCATTTGTTGTTCATTAAACTGTGTTGTTTCATCGACTTTTCGTTAATAATTTATCCAATATGTTTTTTGTTTTGTAGGAAACGCTGATAGTTTGGTCGGAAGGCGATAATTTTGATTTGGCTTTGAGTTTTCAAGAAAAAGTTGGTTGTGACGAGATTTGGGAGAAAATTTGTCAGGTTAGTTATATCAAGCATCTATACGTTCAGAAATTATTTACACATTATTCGTGTGCCAGGAAAAATGCGCAAAAGTGTTCTAGGACTTTTAAAAATTTGGATAGGCAAATTCGCTAGACGTACCGCCCAAAAACTACCTAAATTTGGAGTAGCTGGGAGAGCTTTTGAAAAGTATCCATTTACAATTTTTAATTTAGCCGAGTTATCCGATTTATTAGAGATTATGGTTCAGGGATATGTCTAAAACTGATTTTGTATATTTCTTTGCAAAGGTACAAGGCAAGGACCCTTCAGTGGATATAACTCAAGATGTCGTCGAAGAGTCTGAAGATGAACGGATGGAAGATATGCCTGATAATGCTCCTCCAGTTGAATTACCTCTGTGCGAAATTGGTAAACTTGAACAGATCAATGAATTAGTGAGCAGTTGCCTTCCAACACCAGTACGAAGAGAAAAGCTAGCCCTCGTCATAGAGAACGAAGGCTACATTAAAAAATTGCTGAATCTATTTCACATGTGCGAAGATCTGGATAATGTTGAAGGGCTTCATCATTTGTATGACATTTTCAAGAACATTTTCTTATTGAACAAGAATGCCCTTTTCGAGGTGATGTTCACTGAAGAAACTATATTTAATGTCGTGGGCTGCTTGGAATATGATCCTGCGTCTCCCCAACCGAAACGCCATCGCGAATACTTGCAGGGTATTGCGACATTTAAAGAAGTGATTCCAATAGCGAACCCTGAACTTTTAGGAAAAATTCATCAAACGTACAGAGTACAATATATTCAAGATGTAGTGCTGCCAACTCCTTCTGTTTTCGAGGAAAACTTGCTTTCCACTCTAAGCTCTTTTATTTTTTTTAACAAAATGGAGATTGTAACGATGATTCAGGTAGGCATTTTTCCGTTACGTTTACGATTCGTCTTATTTTCAAATTGTGCAAGTAATGCTCGTCGCTTTTTAAAATTATATTGATCGACTTTTTTTTACTTTTACAGAATCAAATTTATGAGGTTTTTTTTCTTTGAGGAATCAGTTTCTTTTGTTCCTTTTAGGTTTTGTTGAAATAAGTTTTTTACTGTTCGTAAAAAAATAGTTAATCTACCAGGCATTTTGCTTTTAATTTGTATATACGCCGTTCATACAAAATCCGGTTAATCGAATTTGTTTTCTAAGTGGAATAATCTACTGTATTTCATCAATTATAAAATGCACGTTAATTTCATATCACTAGTATTGATTCTTGATGTCGATTCCTTAGAATTTCTTTCGGAATATTTAACGTAACTTTTTATCGTAACCTGTCTTTGGAGAAGTATTTACAACCGAAATTTCTTAGAATTGATGAAATAGGGTATTTGCATTTCTATAGAGGTGCAAAACAACTTGTCAGTGTTATAAATTAGAGATGTATTTTGTGTATTATGTTGTTTTAATTAAGCATCTTTAATTTTTAGGAAGATGAAAAATTGCTTAGCGAGTTATTTGCCCAACTTATGGACGAAACAACCGACGATGGAAAAAGAAGAGATTTGGTTTTGTTTTTAAAGGAATTCTGCACTTTTTCTCAAACGTTGCAACAGCCTCAAAGAGAATCGTTTTTTAAGGTAAAACCCTGCCAAAACATTCATCTAGTTTTCCCGATTTTCAGGATATTGAAGCACTTTCTCATTTTTTGTAGACGTTATCGAGTTTGGGCATTTTGCAAGCGTTGGAAATTACTTTAAGCATGGGTGACCAATCAATTAAAGCATCGTCTATTGATATTTTATCATACATTGTTGAGTTTAGTCCGTCCATGGTCAGAGACTTTATGTTAAGTCACACACAAGATGACGTATGTATATTAATTGTTCAGTTTTTGATTTTTTTCTCCCCTCATCCCCCTCTGCATCTTCCCGATCATTTAATCTCGTGTCTGTTGTTTTTCTAGGATCAGTTGCTGATGAACATAATTATTGAACAAATGATGTCTGACCCAGATCCTGGTAATTATTTTTTTTTTCTGAACTTGTCGTATTTATCTCGTTATTTCCACGTTTATTAAACAATACACTTTTTTTTTTAATTGAACAGAACTTGGTGGGGCTGTACAAATGATGGGAATCATTAGATTGTTAATTGATCCCGAAAACATGATGGCATCTGTAAATGTAAGTGGGAAGACATTTGAAAAATGTGCTGCTCCTTCATTTCATCCAACTGGCGACCATCTAAGATGCACATTTTCTTTCCAGAAATCTGAGAAAACAGATTTTCTTAATTTTTTTTATAAACACTGTATGCATGTACTTTTGGCTCCATTATTGGAGAACACCGACGATAACACATGTAAAGGTATGGAATGAGAATGTTTTTTTTTAACGTTGTTTTATGGGAATATCCTGGTTTTTCTTTACAAGCTTGTTCTTTGCATTATCTAGAAGATTATCAATTGGTTCAGCTGCTTAGTGTTATTCTCGATCTGTTGTCATTCTGCGTGGAACATCACACTTATCACATAAAAAATTACATTCTGCACAAAGACTTGTTACGGAGGATACTTGTGCTCATGAAATCCAAACACACGTTTCTGGTTTTATGTGAGTATTTGTTAAAACTTGACTTTAAAATCGCTTCGAAGCTGCATTGTCTAATTTGTCCTTAATTGTTCATTTCCAGGCGCATTGCGTTTTATGCGAAAAATTATCGGTTTAAAAGATGAGTTTTACAACCGATACATTATTAAAGGAAACTTATTTCTTCCGGTCATCGATGCTTTTCAACAAAATGACGGACGCTATAATTTGTTGGATTCTGCGATTATCGAAGTTTTTGAATTCATCAAAGTGGTAAGAACGATGTCTCTCAGGCAATAAATTTTTGTTGATGTTACGCGGCGTGTTACCGTGGTATGCCATGGTGAATGTTTGTTTGAAAAGGTCTCGATGGTTTTTTTTTCCTGGCAAAGAAACATTCGATCTAATATCAGATTTATATTTCTACATTTATATTTTAAACAAAAAAAAAGAGTTAATGTATGAATAATTCAGAAATACTGACAGAGCTCCCTCTGTCTTGAACTGTACTTGAACTTTTAAAATCTTAGAAAAATCGTTGATTATTGTAAACGATAACATGTTTAGTGATATGTTGCTATGTGGGTAGAACGTGAGATTTGATTTGTTTTAGAGGAAATGCCGATGTCCGCTGTAGAGTGGGTTACGTGTCGGTGGGAATTATTACGGTTGGGATAAATTCCCAAAGTGGCAGCTCTTTCGGATGAGAGTTAAAACCAAGGTCTGGAGTTAATTGTTCAACGTTAAATATCCCTCCAAAGGGGGTAGAAGTCCCCCTCGTAGGCTAAATTTCCTGGCGTTGGTGTTTAGCTCTAGTTGCAGAAATAGACCAACGTTAAAAATCAACAAACAAATAAACAAACAAACGAACGTCTTAAGCGTGGAAAGTGTATAAAGGGGAAACGTTAACTTTAGTCTTACGAGGTTTATTTCGAGGGCACCAAAATTTTGACTTCAAAGCAAGTTCTACTGTAATTAAGCTAGTCGTGTGGATTTTTGTCATTGTTTGATGTGTTATCAATTCCTGTTATTTATCTAAACACAATATAAAATCCTTTTTATTTCTTTTAGGAGGATGTAAAATCACTCTGTATGCATGTTGTGGAAAATTTTGGTAAAATTTTTGAGCGCGTGGATTACGTACAAACATTCAAGGCATTAAAAATAAGGTACGACCAGCACCAGGACAGACTGAAGGATCGGCCGTCTTTAGACGGGTAAGAGCCAAAACTAATTTCTCACGTTATCGAAGGTGGTGCGTTTTTCTTAAAGTGCGGTTACCGATTTCTTTCTCGTTTTTGAGTTTCATGCAATTTTTATTATCGTTAAACACGAGATCCCATTAACGCATTTGAACGTTTTATTTAAAGAGTGCCATCGATACTGCGCAACAATAGATTTCGGCGAGATCCACGTGAAATGGACGAAGAAGAAGAAATGTGGTTCAATCAGTACGACGATACTGAGGATGGGGAAGCTGTGGTTCCAGTAGCTGATATGCTCAGTAAAAAGTTGGACCCGGAATTGGATCATATTGGGAAGATGATTGATGGAAGAGGGCGAAATGGTAATTGTTTTATGGATCTTATGTAGTTCTTTTTATGTTCACTTCAATGTTACGGCTTGTAATAGGAAGTTATGCGTACAATTTTTGTTCTCAACTTAGTAATCGAGTTTCCTTAAGTCCCTTCATTTTGTGGGAAAGGTACGCACTTTACAAACGTCCAAATAGTTTTGCGCTAACCTGGTTGTCCACACTACCACTTAATGAAGCTAATTCCTGATTATTAGTAAATTTCATCCTGTAGGGGCTTGGTACACATGCATTTCCTGTTGCCCAATTTAAAATATATGGGTCCTGTTCTAAGCTGCTCCGTCCCTTTTGAGGTCTGCGATCTAGACGGCTGCCTAGTTTGCCTAAATGGCGCCACCGGCCCTGATTGCTATACAATCAAAGGGGCAGCAATCATGTACGTATGTGATCAAGGAGTGCTGGTTGATATATACAGTGGAACCTCGCATAACGAGTATAATTTGTTCAGGAGTTTTACTCGTTAAGCGAAACATTTTTTACCATTTAAATTGATGTAAAATACGATAATGCGTTCCATGCCGAAAAAAATACTCAAAAATTGAAATTTTCAAAAAAAAAAATACTCGAAAAAACGTTATACGTAACATTTATTCAAAGAAAAATAGATATATTCCTACCTACCTACATTCATACTTAATTCCTTTTTACTAGAAAGCTGTCTGGAGACATTTGTTTTTGACGACGCTTCAAAATTTGGTAAAAATGCGACATCACATTATCATTGAATAAATTTGTAGCGGATTCCTCTAACCACGTCACTCGTTAAGCGAGTCATTTTTATGCAATTTATATTGCTCGTTATGCGAATTTCTCGTTTTACGAGGTGCTCGTTAAGCGAGGTTCCACTGTAAAAAGGATTAGTAATAATCGAAGTGCCGATGTCGGAGGTCGAGTTGGTTATACGCCTGCTTATCGATCCCTGTCGAGGTCGGTGGGGATTTTTACGGATGGGTGAAGTTTCCTAAGTAGCCGCTGTTTCGAATGAGACTTCCCTTGTGGATATCCATCGTAAACTAAAATTCCCGGTTAGGTGATGGAGGCCCTTACCCTGGTGCGGGTGTTATCCCTCGTCCCTGTAGAAAAAGACCAACGTTCAAAAAACGACATTTAGGTTGCTAATTTTCTAACCTTAATTTTTATTAACTTGATTTTACAAACTATTTCAAGCGAGAATTTTTTTGTTTGTTCTAGTTCGTGATTCTGAAGGATGCGCCACAAGAAGTGTTGGTGTTGGAAATAAAGGCACGTCACTAATAAATAGCCGCTGTACAAGTCCAGGTGGAACTCCTACTGTTGAGGTGAAGTCGCCTACACTTGCAAGAAAGGTTCGACTGTCTGCAGTGTTTTCGTGTTAACGAGCCCTTTTGTTTAATCTGGTTTTTTTTTAAAAGTCGTGCTCATTTTCACGTCTTTCGTGCAGGTTGGTCTCGTCGACTACGAAGGAGATTCCGATGAGGAAGACGAGGACGAAGACGAGGATTGCCCCACCGTGAAGCGAGCGAGATTAACGTAGCAGGTAACGATGATGCTCTCGTGCTTCATGGTTCTTAATAGAGATATTGTCAATGGAAACTCGCTGTTGACCTATCGAGGGACGTTTCACCGATGGCATATTTTCTTTCCCAAGCCCGACAATAATGTCAAATTCCGCCATAAAACCAGCTAGAAACGTTTCCGAATTTTTGCAAGTAATTTTCAACAGACCGCCGTTGAAAAAAAAATATTCTGCGTGTTGTTGAAACGCGCGAACAACCGAAGCAGTGGCCCTACTACGATTTTCGTAATCGTGCCGAGTGTGGCCCACGTTCGTCTAATAGAGACATTAGAAGCAGCTACAAAGATTTGCCTTCCGGTTCTTGGGAAAGTGTTTTTGCGAATGTGGACTAGCTGTTGCTAAGAAACGATAACACTCGAATCATATTCATTTAGTCATGCTCATTGGAAGTGTGATCTATGGTTTTGTTTCTAACGTTTTTGTGCACACGTTTCCTCCTCCTCTTCCTCTCCCTTCCTCCCCCGTTAAGTGAATCGTCATATGGTCACACATCATTTCATGCGAGGACTTGATCAAGTAGCTGCTCGCGCAGTTCCGTAATCGACTTCACGCCACTTCTTTCGCACCTGTCGTAAAAAGCGCGTTCATGTTGTGAGAAGATAAAAATTACAACGTTTAAAAATGGTTCTCTAATGTACATCATTGCTTTGTTTTACTTTTCACCGCCCGATTTGCACGGGGCAACACCAACTTTTAGGGCTATGAATCCATTAGGGCACTTTTTACGTTACTTAAGACTAAGAATCTGGCCTCGCTTCGTCTCGGGCTAAAATTTATGAGACCGGGTGCTCCTCGGCGCATCGACGATGTTTAGAAACAAACCCTCTCGGCTCTCTCTCTCCCGTGAGCTACGGATTGTATCTTCAAATCGAATATTTAAATTGAAATCATGTTCCAGTTTTTCAAAAATTTTCAAAATTAATTGATATCAGTGTTTGTACTCCCGCAATATATTTTAACACAAACTGCTTCTAATGAATTGTTTAGTTATTTGGGAGGCAACACTCAAATTAAAATTACGATGAATGAAATATTAAAATAAATTAATTGGGTTGTGCATACTTCTTGTAAAGCTTTCTTGTTTTGACTTTGGCATACATTGCCAATCGCGGTTTATTACTGTATTGGCGAGAGAACCCCCCGATGTGTTCTTTGCAGGATTATTCGTGTTGCCATTTGCTGTCATTTTGTACATTGGAACTGTTTTTACCTCAATATAGCGTAGTTGTGGTGTCACATTTCATTTAAAATAAATATTTCGTCTTTTTGAATCAACGTTTTTGGTTTTCGCGAGACTTGAATGAATACGCGATTATTGACAGGTATGTCAATCTTTCTTCTTCTTCTTCATGTAGTCTGCAAAAAAAAGTACTCGCGCACTCTACAATTTTCTTACTTAGGCCAAATAACAAATAGTGTTGTTGAAAACATTTTTACCGAGTAATTTTACTACGTTTTATTTCCACTTATTAAATAAAAAACTCTGAAGTTGTATACAAAAGATGTAAATGTCAAAATTCTATGCAGAGAACGTAGATATTTCACTATGATGTCCCTAATTTTAATAAACAGTGTTTTACGGCCTTTTTTAATTATGACACTTTTTCGATTTATGGCCCACAATGTTTCGTTATATGGCCAAAAAATGCGGTAATTAAAGAAAGTGGCCAAAAAATGTGATAAGGTACCCCAATTTACACAAACAATGTCGAATAATTCATTCGTTATACGGCTTTTCACTTTACTGCAAACTTTTCCGGAACGTAACTAGGGGGTGATCAATAAATTATGTCACACTTTTTTCCTCGTTTTAAACACCCCCCACCCCTTAATTACAATTCCCCATCCCTTGGTCACAATTGTCACAAAAAACAAACAACCCACCCACTCCCTAGGTGTGACATAATTTTTGAATGGCCTCTAGGCCGTAAAGCGAGGTATGGGTGTACATTTTTATTTGAATTAAAGAGCGATTTTTCTGAAATTTTTAAGGTAAAAACGCAATATTTATCAATAAAAGTGCGATTTTTATTTGGCCTAGGCCTATTCTTATCTCTGTCGGGCCCTTTGTAATACACCCATACCTCGCTTTACGGCCTAGATACATTCCGGGAAAGTTGGCCGTATAACGAATCCTTTCTGCATTGTGATTTTCATTTTTTCCACGAAGTGAAACCCACAAGTTGTTTACTTGTTAGTCAAATTAGACCTTGTTTGTGAAAATTGGGCTAAATTATCACATTTTTTGCCCCATTTATAGAATTACAGCATTTTTTTGGTCGTATAACGAAACGTTGTGGGTCGTAAATTGAAAAGAGTGCCATAATTAAACACGGCCGTATAACGAGGTATAGGTCCTAGTAGTTCCTCCCAAGATTCTGGACCTAATCCTCTCCAAATATGTAAAGGCATAAGACTACGAGGTGTGAAAGGCTTAAAAACGGTTTGTGGATTTTCCACTTAGCAAAACAATACTTCGATACCGCCCCTTGCCTTTTCATAAATATAAAACGTTTTCAACATAATAGACTTTCTATTCTTAAACCAGATTTACCCGCCCTCGAGTTGAAAAGACGACAAATCCTGTACTTTGTATATTCCTTCGGGCAAGTCCCAAATGAGTGTTTCCGAGGGAGCGAAGTGTGAAAACTCAACTTTCGATCGCCATTTCGTGTTCTTGCATCATTATCTGGTTGCGTCTGGTTTTAGTCGCGTGTTCCTGAAATAGGTCACCCAAAATAGTTCCATGGATAACGAAAACGAGTCCGGGCCAAAAGCCGTCGAAAGCCATGATAACGCGAAGCTAAATACAGAAGAGGAAAAGGAGCGAGCCGAGGAAGATCAGGAAAATATCCCGTTGAGCGAGCAACCGCAACGAGCCGCTTCTTCCCCGGAGAAAGACGACCTCAAAATGGCGCTCTCCGATGATCCCACCAAAGTGAAATTTACCAACTCGGAAGCCGGGGGAGGAAATCAAAACGGAGAAGCCAAAGTGGACATTGAAAACGTTCAACTCGCTTTCGCTGGAATGGGCAAAGAAGAGCTTATGAGCTACGCCGAGGATCCGTTTTGGGTGAAACTGCGATGGTCGCTTTTCGCACTTTTCTGGTTGCTTTGGGCGGCCATGCTGGTTGGAGCGATCATCATCGTGGTTACGACACCGGGTTGTCCACCTTTGCCCGCGAGGGATTGGTGGCAAAAGGGTGTCATCTATCAAGTCTATCCCAAGTCCTTTAAGGACAGCAATGGAGACGGTGTTGGTGACCTCAAAGGTACAGTACCCCCGAGGGATATTTTTTTAAACTCTGACTAGGGTTTGTTGATCGACTCGATCCCCAAATCTCGGTACAATTTAACCTGTGTCAATGAATAACCTCTCTAAAAGCATAAAAGACCCGTTTATATAAATAAACCTGTCTAAATACATAGCCTGTTTAAACGCATATTTTTTTACTGGTCCGAAGCGTATGCATTTAGGCAGGTCCTACTGTATAGTACAACTTGTCTGAATACATCCTGTGTAAATGAATAACCTCTCTAAAAGCATAAAATGTCCCTTGTATATACATTAACCTGTCTAAATACATAATCTGTTTGAACGCATATTTTTCACTTGGCGGAAGCGTATGCATTTAGACAGGTTTTACTGTAAAGTTGACCTATCTGAATGCATCCTGTGTAAATGAATAACCTCTCTAAAAACATAAAATGTCCCGTGTATATAAATGAACCTGTCTAATTGCAAACCTGTTTAAGCGCATATTTTTTACTGGTCCGAAGCGTATGCTTCCTGTGCAAATGGATAACCTCTCTAAACGCATATACGATGTTCCGGTCCCGACTTGAGACACATGTACAGTAGTACCTGTATAAATGTATCCTGTTTAAATGAATAACCTCTCTAAACGCATAAAATGTTCTGTTCCCGACTTGGGATCCGTGTACAGTAGAAAAATTAAGCAGGTTATGCATTTAGACAGGTTTATTTATATGCACAGGTCCCAAATCGGGACTGAAACATTTTATGCTTTTAGAGAGGTTATTCATTTACTTGTAATTAGCTTGTAATTAAACGTCTTTAGACATGATTATTTTTGAATTGATGCGTACAAAAATACGTCATTTTCAGACTAAAAATTTACTAACCGAAACTTGACCATTAAAAAAAAATACGTCCTTCCTCTCCACAGTGTCCATAAAACTATATAGAACATACCAAGGCACATTCTATGAAATTCCGAGCACCCGTCTCAATCGTTACCAATTCCACGACATTTTTCCAGATTTTTCTGATTTACGGAAATTTCCTGACCTCGAAGGGAAATTCCAGCATAAAATTAGCGTTTATCACAAATTTGGACATAATTCTCGACTTTCCCCAGGTTTTAAAAATTCAAGTACATTTGGAACTGGGACACGTTTCTTCCGGTGTTAATTTCCCCTTTCACTGCCCTTTAAAACTTAATTAAACGGAAAATCCAAGATTGCGTTCAAATGCCAGCAGACCCCCTCTTGAGGACGTATTTATTGAATGGGGCCTAATTAGGATATAATGTAATGTCAGATCATGTAAAATCAGATAATGTTTATCCTCATGTGGGGTGAGGGGAAGTCGGTGGGGACTGTGGACACCATATGGACAGGATGTAACAATTTGTCCTGTTGAAATAGTACACATATAGATCGTTTTATGAAAACGAATGTCATTATGAAATTGCTAAGTATATAGTTGGCAATAAAACGATTTATTGTATATTTTTAGGTATTGAATCTGAGCTGTCGTACTTCAAAGAACTTGGCGTGAATACATTGTGGTTGAATCCCATATTTAAATCGCCCATGGATGATGGCGGATATGACATTTCGAACTTCATCGACATCGATCCCACGTTTGGAACAATCGAGGATTTTAAAAGTCTGCTTAAGAGCGCTCATGACCAAGGTTAGTTTAAATTGAGATTTCGGCACAAGTTTCTTACGATTAATATTTTCTGTAAGAGAAAGCTATTGAAAAATATTTTAGAGGGATCACAACCCTATCCTTTTCAATGGGCTGGACTTGCAAAGATACTCACGGTTGAATGAGGGAGGTTTGGGTGGGAGTAAGAATTGTTTGGGGTGGCTCATGGATCAGCAAGTGGCTCATATTGTTGTTTTTCACTTTGAAATAGTAGATTTTTTAAAATTAATAAACAAGTTGGAAAAATGTCCGTTATTCTGCACACACTGCCAGCAGGTGGAAGCATGGGATAGGCAAGTTGTGAGTGCAAAAATTCAAATAATAATTTAATTTTAAAAAATCTACTATTTTAACGTGAAAAATGACACGAACATGACCTCGCTGATTTATAAAGCTATTTTAAACAATTTTTATTTTTATTTAATATTTTTTTGTTTGACTGCGAGTGTCGTGGCAAATTTTCCCATTGAAAGGAATAGGGTTGGAATCCCCCTTAATGAATCTTAAGGAATTTAAGGAATTGGTGCGCTTTTACCCATCATCTATTAAGTAATGTTGATTGTTTCCAGATTTGAAAATTGTTTTGGATTATGTGCCCAATCACTCCAGCATTGAACACGAATGGTTCCAAAAGAGTCGCAAGCGCGACGGTAACTACACGGATTATTATATTTGGGAGGATGGCAAAACTTCACCTCCGAATAATTGGGTAGGTGTTGCCCCGGGTAGCTGGTGGGTTTAAGTTTTTCTTTTAGATCAGTAGTATAGTGCCGCAATTGTCATGTAAAATTATTTTCTTCTCAAAGTCAAGCTATGATTTGCGTTGGGGATTAAAAAACTTTTACTAAAAATAGATGTGGCAACAAATTAGCAAGTTTTGTGATGGCCTCGCGTTCAAAATTACGAGTTTTCATTAAGATGTGACTTATGATTTATTTGCAGTTAAGTGTATTTGGCAAGAGTGCGTGGACTTTGGACGAGGTTCGTGGACAATACTACTATCATCAGTTTCTTCCTTCACAACCAGATTTGAACTTGCGCAACGAGAATGTGCGAAAAGAACTCAAGGTTAGTCAACTAATTTGCGCAACTTCGTACGACTTCAATTAACTCCTTTATCGCCAATGCCAGCGATCGGTTTGGATTCTTGGCCGGAGTGTGACGAGCGATATGTGTGAATTAAAAATGGAACGCCTTAATTGTTTCATTGCAGGATATTTTAAAATTTTGGTTGGATCTTGGTGTTGATGGCTTCAGAGTTGATGCCGTTAAACATCTATATGAAGATGAGACACTTATCGATGAACCGCTTAAAGCAAATGTATCCTCGGACATCGCACCAACGGTAAAATTCCCGCTTTTGGTGGCATAAGGTAATATCAATTTAGAAATTATCTAAAACTTATTTCGTTTTTAGGATTACAGCTATTTGGACCATATTTATACAACTGGCCAACCAGAAAACTTGAATATCATTCGTGAATGGCGTGAGTTTTTGCACTCTTATGAAGAAAATGATGGCAATCATAGGTAAGGTCATATTTCAACGATTTCATCCGTAGTAAAAATTGGAAGATTTTTTAAATTTGACGATTCAATTCCATTCTTTCGTCAATTCTTAGGTTAATGATGGTCGAAGCATATGAAGATTTGGAAAAAGTGATGAGTTACTACGGAAATGAAACTGATCCTCTTGCGGATTTCCCATTTAATTTTAACCTGTTAAATCTTGATGAAACTTCTTCTGCGCAAGATGTAACATCGGTAGTTTCATCATGGATTTCAGCCGTACCAACTGGAAAATGGTCCAATTGGGTTGTAAGTTCGAATTGATTTTTATTAAATCTTTGTCACTTTAATTGTAATTAACGGATAATCTGATTCAAAACCCTAGACTATCCTAGTTATTTTCCTAGAATTTCCAAAGTTGTTTCCATTCAAATGCCGACTTAATTCCTCTAAAAATCGGCTGGTGCTATGTGCTTTTCTTTCTTCCGCCATTATGTTTCGACTTTCAGTGTCAATTTATTTTGAGAGATGCTGATCTATGGAATGTCTTAAGATTGTAGCTTCGGCTAAGTCGTGCAATTTGCTGAAATGAGACATGCAATTTGGATCATTTGACTGTCCAAATATATTAACTATATTTATGGATTAAGCTGAAAATTCCTCACCGTGTTTTGTTCTTTATTTATTTTAGTTAGGCAATCACGACGTTGGTCGTCTTGCCTCACGCACAAGCACAAGTTTGGTTGATGCGTACAACATGATAATTATGTTATTGGACGGGACTCCCGTCACTTATTATGGAGAAGAAATCGGCATGGTGAATGTTCCTATGCTATTTGCTCAAACACGAGATAAAACGGGCATTCGTGGCGGAGAAGTAAGTTTAGTTTCGTATTTTAATTTACTTAATTATAATAGCAAGCTTAAATACTTAAATATTTTTTTTTAGGAAACGTACTTGAAGACTTCACGGGATTTCCAACGAACGCCCATGCAGTGGAACGGGGAGCTTGAAGCCGGATTCACAAATTCCAGCAATCCTTGGTTACCAATAAGTCCAGATTATAAGATTCTTAATGTTGAAGTAAGTATAGTTTGTTTTCAAGAATATCAGGTACAAATGAAATGAGACAAGGAATAGCGCTGTTAAAAAATAACTTTTTTCACCGAATTAAAACATTTTTTTTGTGTATTATTTTAGCAACAAAGAATCGATCCAGAATCTCATTTAGAAATATACAAGAAATTGGTGAAACTCAGAAAGGAGCCAGCGTTTTTGTATGGAAGAAGCCATTTCCCACATATTTCCGAGGACATTTTTGCCTTTTTACGAGTGAAAAAGGGTTCTCCCGGCTATGCCGTTGTCGTTAACTTTGGTAAAAACGTAACCAACGTAGATATTGCGGAATCGGGACCTTTAAATGACTTCAAATTACCAGATACCGGTTTAGTGGAATTGAGATCTGGCGGTGGTAATGCCACTATTTCTCAAATCAAATCCAAAGTCAGTTTGAAAGGATTTGACTTGGGACCTTCAGAAGCTGTAGTGATTAATTTTGTTCCAAAGTTTGAATAATCTCATCTTGATAAAAATATGGACAACAACATTATGAAGTCCATTACCAGAAATCTCGCTTAGTTTATTTTAAAGATTGCTTCCGCTTTGTAATCGTGATTTAAAGTACACGCTGCACTACTGTAAGCGCTCGGCATAAATAAGAATGCAGAATATTGTAAAATCTGTGAATAATATTAAAATATTGTATCATTGCATTTTGTATTTTGCCCAAATTTGTTTCTACAAATGCTTAGCAAGCATTTCGAACATTGCTTATTGAAACTTGAATTTCTTATTGTAGATTATGAAAGAGTAGCTAATTTGGTGTCGAAAAATATTGAAAAAAGCGAAAATCAATCTTGAATTGATGGGGACATAGCGGTTTAAAGTTTGGTGGATGTGTGGCGCCACCTTGTAGCGGAAAAGTAAACTAAAATGTTCAATTTCGGAATTCTGATACTTTTCTTGCAGAACACGAAAGAGGAGATCGTTAGCTTTAGAAAAAAGCAAACTCCGTGAAAATCGAGTAAAAATTAATCGTTATTCAACGCTTTAAAAATCTGAAATCGCAATTCCACATTTGAATTTGCCAATCAAACGTGAACTATAGAAAAGCTACGGCGCTGCTCAGCGCGGATCATCCATTGTTTGTCTGCTGCACGAAACCCTTTTTTTGCTTATAACGCGAGTTTTTGTTGCTTAAATTTGGTGTATTTTGGTTTTTCCCACTCGTAATGACATCTACTTTCAAATTCCCCCCAAAAAACCCGAGATTTAAAAAGTCGAATTTCCACTGATTTTTGAAAAGATGCAAAGAGCACTTGGGGACCGTTCAAAAATTATGTCACACCTAGGGGGGTGGGTGGGTTGTTTGGTTTTTGTGACAATTGTGACCAAGGGG
>JAQGBW010001378.1:0-26675 GCA_034698625.1 Julus scanicus
ATTTCTATTGGTTTTATTGGTTTCAATTGTTTTCTATGGTTTTCTATTGTTCAGTCAACACAGCTAAACCATAGAAGGTAATAGAAGCCAATAGAAGTCAATACAGAAACCATAGAAAACAATTACAATAAACATAGTGACTCAGTTGAAAGTTATTGGTGTCGGTTGAAGGACCTAGTGTCCACGTGTACTCATTGAGTGTTGGTATTGTAAATAAATAAATAAATAAAGTGTCCAAATAACAATAGAAACTAATAGAAATCTCTATTGGTTTCTATTGTTTTTATATTTAAGTCTTAAATATGGGTACTTGCATTCAAATACTGAATGTCGAGTTTTTAAATTTTCATATATGCATGTATTATTTACCAGTCATTCCCATATATAGTAATAAATGGCCCATACATACAATTTTCACCCAGGAATTAGTTTAAGAAACTGAGTTTTGTAAAAAAAAATACAAGAGTATTTGATTGTATTTTTATGCTAAACTTAGTCATTCTAAAATTTATTATTAGCATATGTTTCTCACATCTTGATATACATGTAAATATGAATCTATACATTGAATTTACACGTTGCTATGGCCTCGTTATTGCATTTTTCGCCTGTGTGGGTCCTTAGCCATTTGTTTGGCAATAATTTAGGACTTGAGACGTGATTAAAAGTGGGACAAAAGTAGGCTTATGGCCCACATGTGCTCGATGACAGCAATGGCCATGGGTGGAGGGAAGGGGGTCCTTAAAAGTTCCACAGAATCTAATTTGGGTGCAGTTTTCGAGTGACGCCATATTTCATTACATTATCGACTTTGAGTGGGTGGCGAAAAAACTGCAGTTTCTAATGCGAGCTGTCAGGCGTTGATTAAAAGTAAATTAGCTAATGGATAATTAGGCCTGTCGTTAATTTAAAACAGACGGCGGGGTTTAGCGACAGATATGCTGATGAAACTTGCAAGCATAACATTTTTTTTACAACCTCCACCATCTTTTCTGATGTGTTAATTTGAAGTGCTGTTATTCTTATAGGCAATTTAATTCATTAAACTTAGAAAATGTATTATATCTAGAACTTGTTTGCTTAATCTGTTTCGCCTACTAATTTAATTGGACATTAAAATCTCATTTCAATGGCAAAAAGAGATTAAAATATTTCTGAATGTTAAAACTATTGTAAATGCTCACTTTGTTAACGATATTGTTCTGAACCATATTTTTTCTTTGAATTACCCTATTTTTTCCTTTGAATTACCCTATTTTTTCCTTTGAATTACCATATTTTTTCCATTGAATTACCATATTTTTCCTTTGAATTACTATATTTAGCCTTTAAATGCTCGTGTTTGGCATTAAATGATGACATTTAGCCGTCTAAAGATCATATTTGTCCACTGAATGGTTTTATTATTAAGCTTTTTAATGACCAAATAATGTCATATTCTTAAACTTCGAGTCATATATGGGTCCCGTTGAAGTAGTCACATGTGTCCTTACATGGCCTATATGTTTTCCACCCAGAAATGCACTTTAGTATATTTTACGGCCATTATCCAACTTCCCAAGGGCTCTGACGTCCGTGAAGAAACTATGCTTAAGATTAATTGTTGTTTGAAAAATATATGTGAAAAACGTGATTTTTTAAAAACACAGATTCTTGAGTTGGTAGCAAAATTACATTTTTATCATCGATTTTCACAGTTAACGTAATTAAAATTATCTCGCTGTTGATCTGCGAAGAAGTGCATGGCGACCACATGTCCCTTGCCAGACTGAGGTACCAGTCTCGTGCAATGTTACACGACACCCCGTTTCTGAGATCCGAAACAGAGGGGGTCTTTCACGATGGCAAGTCGATAAAAGGGCAAGGACGTCCAAACTTAATTTATGGAGAATCCCTGCCAGGTCCTCTCTCTCTCTCCCCGCAGTTTCCACCAATTTTCTGTCATTAGACGACACGTGCTGGCGCAGCACGGCTATCACTCCGCACGCATGGGAGGTCACGTGTCACGAAAAATGCACTTGCTCGTAATGGTTTAATTGCCGTAAATGGAACGGTTACGGCCTTAATGATAGGTGCCAGTGTGCACCAACAACGAAAGCCAGGGGACGTTTATGAACTGTTGAAGTCGTAACCATGGCAAGTGCGAATGTGACCAAATTGGTGAATTGACCCGGAAAAGCGGAACATATATGGGGAAAAATGCTTCTACAGTATAGTGCAGATGTGAAAAGCTACCAGTCTGAGAAGACAGTCAGTGAAATCCCTGCTGATTCATGGCCTGAGACGAACAGCCATCTTCATGTTTCAGTCATCGTACTTGTCTTTGTTGCAAAAATTGCTCGCTGGTTGCCAGTCCTGCAGATATTTTAAAAAACATATTTGCAAATATTTTTCAACAAAGGTTTATGATGAGTTCAGCGTGCAAGCTCAGTATTTCATTTTTTCTATTGCTGGTAATTTCAAAATTTCAGAAAAACTTGTAAATCCTGGTATTCCTGTCATATTGTTGAAACAATCGTATTATAGACAATTTTTGGAAGTCGTTTTGAAATATTCCAAATTTGAAATTGTTGCATGTTTGTTACCTGACATGTTTTGTGCAACTTCCACATTTGCAACCACCCATAGGGGCAGTGTTTAGGACACACCAACGACACATTCAGACACAAAAAACATACACAAAAACCCTTGGTGTGTCCAGAAGTGATTGTGAAACAATGTGTCGAAAACGGCCATTTTCTGGCACATTTTGATGTTTCTTCGTTTCGATCGCTCGAGAGGCGGTCCGGATCAAAGGAAAAAATGTGTCGGAATGTTTCCTACTAAGGTGCTTTTGCCAAGGACTCTACATGATGACAAAATTCACAATACTGTGTAATATACAGCCAGTGACAAAAGCGACTTACCAGCCAATATGAAGCTCCGCATTGTTTCAAGAAATGTGTCTTAGGTGCGTACACTCGTGTTTTCCCCGTTTTTTGACACAATTTTGAGACAAAACTTTGTTTCAGTGTTTTTTGTGTATGTTTCTTGTGTATATGTATGTTTCGTTTGGTGGATACTTTCAGATCCTTCAAATACATGGCTGGAGAGCTTTATAAGGCTGGAATGCCATACGTTGCCTATACCATTCTTATGGCATTTCATCTAACGCTAAGGCTGCAAGCCACCTATTTGAAGAGACCTATTGTTCAAAGGATTAGGGTTCTTTGCACCAGCCTATCATCTCTGGAACAACACTGTGTGGATCGCCGCAGAACGGCACATCTTCACCAAACATAGAAGAAGAAAAAAAAACAATTTGGACGAGGAATCCGGCGTGAAAGCCTCCTCCGCTTGGCTACTTCCCATTAGGCTCGTGTCGTCACCGACGTAATCTGGTCTAATCGGAAATTGCGACATCGGAAATGGATATTGGAACGCGTTTGCCTCCACCATTGGCAATTACAACACGCACAATTGCGTCTTGGGCTGGAAATCCTGGGCGCCTTTGAGGGGAGGAGACCCTTAAGGATCCAGGCTTTTCATTCGATCCTGCAGTACTTCATCTCGACCTGCAGCATTCAAAAGGGAATTACCGCTCGTAATTGTTCGTCTAATGTAGCGCTCTGCAATCGTATTAACTCACTAATGATTTCCTCTTTCGGAAATAAATCCTCCGCCATAACTCTTCGACGGTATTGCTCGATCATCGGCACCGTAATCATCGCCAGGCTTTTATTGGACATGAAAAATAAATAAAAAGTAATATACGGCTTATGGCATTACACCAATTACGCCTCTAATGCAGCGTCTGGCCACACTGGAATGTGTGGCGCTGCGTGCTCCTTGTTACAGGTTTTAATCGGGTGGAATTGAAATTCTGTTTTGCACCATTGTTCAATAATCGTTTTTATGGTATTTTTGTGGGTTTTTTTTTCTCTCATTATTTTGATTTAAACATAAAAACAACATTTGTAATACTGTTATGCGGGGTATTCCGGATAATCGGACCACTGGATATCAGAACTTTCACTATAAGCAAGGACGGTTATTTTAGACAAGTATATCCCTTAAACTACTGTAAGACGGGCAGTTTTTAGTGTTATTTTGAAAGTTTGAAAAAGTGTTCAGTGATTACGACTTGAAACTGACCAGGTCAAATAGATTCAACTTCATGTTTCGAAATATAGCCACGCTTTTCCTCTGTATAAATTGACAGGTATAGGATATTCCCTTCGATTTCGGTCATTGACCCTTTACATGACCAATCCTACCAATAGGTCAGAAACCGTTGTCCATGGAAATAAACATGTTTGGGCACCTGATGATGGCTTTTTAAACCGAAATGTTGTGTTGAAGAAGCAGAAGTCGTTCTTGCTGACCAGTGTTATATGGGGTGGTTTTTAATGTTCTGATATTAAACTTATAAGCTGAAACAGACAATTTCTCAGGGGATATTTGGTCAAGAGGACGCTTGGACAAGAGGACGTTTAGACAATAGATTATGTATGTTTTGCGTGTTTTTGTCCAGTTTCCTCAAAAACACCTGTCGTTGTGACCGGTAGCAAGCAGTTTCAACTAAATTTACTCAACTAAAATGGTACAACTGACGGATTTACAACTATGAAATGTTCACTAAACAGATTTTCAACTAGGTTTATTAAACTTTTTATTCTTCTGAGTTAGGTTTGGTCAGGTTAGGCTAGGTTAGTTAACATTTTTTATTTGCAAACATAAATTTATAAAAAATTAGGTGTAAATCATTAGTTAAACCAAATTTAGGTAACATTTTTTTAGTTTTAAAACTTTAGTGAAATTTTTTGTTGTTGAAATTGCATGACTCCGTTGTTACCCATTGCCTAAATGTGCATTTGTCCAAATCGCCCTATATTCATTTCGTTTCTTTGGATTTGCGCAAACAATAATCATTCGAAGATAGTTAAGTTTCAGTTTTCATCATTAAATTTGCCATATCTCTTCCACCCATTCGTGTAGAGATATATAGAAGTAGTGTGACACAACTCCCTTTCCCGTGCGGGTTTGTCGTCGCCTCTCGGGCACATTACCAAATGAAAAACTCGATGGAATCGAGGAAAGCCAGAAGTTGGCAAAGTTTTAATTACGCTGCTTGCTAATTAAGCCCCCGCATCTCCATAACGTCATTTTTTGAATGCGCCCCCGAGTTAATCCCCCGTCCCATTAGCCATTATCGCAAAAAGTGCGCTTTCTTCCAAGACACCTTTTTAACGATTTTCGGCGCTTAATGCGTGCGCCTCTCCATAAGAAGCAATTCAGTTTTAATTAAGATTCAACACCTCGAGTCTCCGTAATGCTCTCGTACGCGGATCTCGTTGCAGCCTTGTTCAGATGATTAATTCCTGCCCTTAGATACACAATCTTTTTATCTTAATTGCTATAATTAATTTCGGATGGCGTCTTTTTGCGCGCGTAATTGCCGTGTTTTGAGTGCGTTGCCGAACACGGATTGTAAATGAAAATATAATCGGGAAGACAGATTCGATAATTATGCCATAAACGCTAATTTCGGAGCGTCCTATTAGAACGCGAGAGTGACGGATTAATCTTCATCTCGCTATGCTGTTGCTTTTGCACCGGCAGATTATATGGCGAAAAAGGGAAAGGATGAATGAACGCGTTAAAAGGGAATGATTTTAACAAAAAAAAACTAACTCTGTAAATGGAATACCAAAGCCCTTTCCGTTTAGCTAAAATGTGTTGGGATAACTTTATCAGGATGTATCAGTGCTGCAGGTTGAGGATGCTGAATGATGCAAGGTACAGGCCTGTTGTATAGTTGGGAATATCAGCAATTGGATAATTTTAGGAATGTAATATGAAAACTAGGATGGAAAAATTGAACATGATGCAAATTTTGCCCTGGTGAAAAAAACAATAGAAACCAATAGAGATTTCTATTGGTATTCGGACACTTTGTTGATTTTAATTGTTTCCTGTATGGTTCCTGTATTGATTTCTATTGGCTTCTATTGACTTCTATGGTTAAGCTGTATTGACAAAACAATAGAAAACCATAGAAAACAATTGAAACCAATAGAAATTTTTTATTGATACCAATAGAAAACATTGTTCCAAATAACAATAGAAATCTCTATTGTTGTTTTTTTTATTCCCATGGGAATAAAAAAAAAAAAAAAAAAAAAATTGATTGATATTTCTGATATTGATTGATATTGATTGATATTCACTATGTATAATTGTGTAATTTTGTCTACAGTTTTGTGGTTCACATTTTCTTCCTTGAAATGACGGGAAACAGTGATATAATATGTGCATAAAAACAATTTCACGGACCAATTGCATCCTTATTTATGTGGAAATTTGTGCCCGGCAGTGTCATCGCACACTCAAAACAAGTCGGATTTGCACATTTAATGAGCATTCCTTAAGCAGGATTACCATTCCACTCAGCGGCGTGGGAAAATCGACCCCTTCTATCAGGGGTCGTGAGGTGCCCCTGCAAGCTACATACGCCTTATCCAATATGACGACGACCAATGACCCACGGCCTAAGTGGATGATCCTCAGATCGTCATCTATAGAGCTCATGCTGATTATTTTCAAAAGTGATGTTCTTAAATCCATCACAAAAAGAAATCATCCGGTATCTCGAGCTCAGCGAAAATACTGCTTATTTTTTTGGATTTTATTGTTTGGGATGTTATGTGTTTCTTAGTAATAACCCTTATATAAAGTATCATTCGAACGCAGCATTATAGCATAGGCTTGAATTAAACGAAATTATATAATGAAATGTAACTTTTTAATAACTGATTGAGAAAATTATTTCCAGTGGTAACATTTTCTTAATATTTCCCTGGAAAAAAAACCAAAAGGGATTTCTACTGTTTTGTGTTGTTATTTGGAACGTTGTTTTCTATTGGTATCAATAGAGAATTTCTATTGGTTGTATTGTTCAGTCAATACAGCTAAGCCATAGAAGTCAATAGAAACCAATAGAAATCTCTATTGGTTTCTATTGTTTTTTTCACCAGGGTTGAGACTAAATGAAGCTAAATTGAAAGCAAAAATATGCACATGATACACGGCACGAACCTCTACGAGGCAGAACCTCTCATTTCGGGCATATAAAATGTATGTGATGAATTAGAACCCCCTCTTAACTGCTTCTTCTTATCGAGCTTTCCGGTTTAACTGAATATTTCAAGCATGCTGGACACGAATGTTTCGTGAATGCTAGACACGAACGTTTAGAACATGCTATTCACGAATGTTTCAAGCATGCTAGACACGAACGTTTGGAACATGCTATTCACGAATATTTCAAGCATGCTAAACACGAATGTTTCGAGCATGCAAGACATGTATGCAGCTTTCGAGTATTGCGTATATTGCTCCTTTATCGTTTCAGTTTGTACAGAACCTCGCTAAGCTTTTTTCTAGCCATTTGTAAATCCTATTAATATGTTTTAGATTCGATTCCATGCAAACATGTCAATTTACGTACAAGCAACTCTCAAGCATAGACTCCCTCTTTCAAAAAGAAAAAAAAAAGAAAAACTAAAGAAAAGCAATTAAATAGACCGCGATTTTCTGTCAATGCGCAACGTCGTTCCAAATGTCATCTCCACCGCAAACGACTTGCTTCGATTGTAACTGTCGTTTTCCGGGATTAGCAATTATCCCGCCCGAGTGTGAGGCTGATTGCGATGACACACCACATCCACCAAGGTGTTGCCCCCACCGACGAAAAGGGGGGCGAAAGGGGATTTGGAGAAAGGGATGAAGCAAAGCCAGCGTTTATTGATGAGGGATTCGCATTGTTGTGCCTTGATGGAAATTTCGAGGCCCGCGTCACTCGAATTGTCCACCTGAGCTGCTTCGATGAATGGGAGCTGAGAAGAGCTCGACACCAGATGGTGGCGCTAATCGAAGCTTTCGCTAAATCCGGATTTTTTTCTCATAGCATCCCTCCCCCCCCCAACACCCCACCGCAGCACCCCCAAATCTTTCCCCTAAGGATGCGTTTTGGAGTCCTCGGGGACTCACCATCGGTGGCGTGCCCTGAGGAAAAGTGCCACCAAGTTCACGTCTACAAACTGCGGTGGAAACGTTTAGCCGACGCTTTGTAAACATGTTTAAAAACATGATTTAAACATGAGATTTACAAACAAGGTGTCGTTTAAAGTCAACTATAACAAGCATGCCAACATTCTTGTTTTTATATACCGGAAATTTACAGCACTTTTCATGTTGTGGGATTTTTGTTCTGCTGGGAAATTGTAAATTCAATGACCTGGCAAAGGTTTTTATTAAAAAATAAATGGGTTGTTTTTGGAGTAATAAAATTTTAAAGTTTTATTTCCTCAAAATAAGTTATTAATGATCAAAAGCATTACGAAGGTGTCATCTATTTCAAAGATGACATTGTATATATAGCACTGTAAAAGTTTTTTTCAATGGTATTTTCTGGAATTGAAGCTTTTCGATGAAAGGGGGATGGTGGAGTACAAATTGTGTAAATTTTTTTAGTGCAGTAATATTCCCCAAAAAATTATTTAGTACTAAAAAAATTCATATTTTCATTTCGTATTTTGCCTCGCTAAAATATGACATTTTGGTACTCGTGTTTAAATAGAAATTTCAACATACATAAAGGTAGGCAAACATTGGTTGCACCTGTGTACTGCTAGATTGCAATGTTACAGGGGGTCATCTCGCTTGATAAACAGATAGAACAGCAGTACACATGTTCAACGTTTATCAACATGTTCAGGACAGTTCAGAAAGAGCTTAAATTTTCAGTCTATTCTAGCAATTTGCTGCACATTGACAGTCATTATTTGCATTATGAAATAATTTGATATGTTCTGCATATGCATAGATTTAAGCATAGTCATTATTTTCAAGGGGCTCGTTAATAAAAAGAACATAAGAGAGATAGATATACTCCAATATGTTGCCCTTTGGTAGCTTGATGAGAACATGTAAAGGGTCGGATTAAAATTTGAGCATGTCAAGTAGAAATGAAATAATCCTGGATAATATTGGATCTCACAGATCAATTTCCTAAAGACTATGAATAAGCTAGCAGATATACATGACCAAGAATTTCAGATTTCGCGTGATGTACAAATGTACCATGGCCAAGAAACAAATTGGACACGTGGACTTGCATGGTCATAAGTTTGAACACGTGATGTCGTCATCACATCGTCAACACGTTGCATGTGCTTGTGCATCTACGCCGCCTATGTGTTTCTGTTTTCTGCCTCTTGGACTGTTACCCCTAGCGATATTTGTTCGCAAACCCCCCTTCCCCCCCACCCCGGATGTACCCGTGGCTCCCCCTCGGCCGCGATCCTGTAGCTATAGCGCCGGCTCAACTGAATAAATAACCAATTAATTCGCTTGCCGTAACAATGGCTGGATATTAAGAAGATAATGGCGCTTGATTTTTCATTATGCGCTCATCTACACTTCATTATTACGATCTTATCTAATGGGGCTCGTGGCAAGTGCGGCTAAGCGTCAGAGCTGCCGTCGCCCGGCAACCGCTAGGGGGAGCTGCCGTTGCCGGGTGCGGGCCGATGAACCCGATGGGACAATTGGCAACCAGGCCCCCAACTTAGCTCTAGTTTTCTGCTCGCTTGAACCCGGGATTAACGCGCACTTTTGCGATTTTTTTTCTTCATTTCGCAGTTTTGTGAGTTCGCAAATGTTGCGATATCATGATACGGTTAAGCAATTTTGTATTCGAAGCATTTATGAAAATTGTGACTAGGTTAAAAGTTTTATATTCACTGAAATTTATAAACCTGATGCTAAAAGTACACAAATTCATGGGGAAATCTTGGTCGAGTTTATGTATTTATGAATTTTCTCTGAATTTTGGAAAAGTGTATGACTTTAAAAAGTTGGGATAAATTATTGATAATGCAATTAATGTAACCTTCATGGCAAAATTACATATGGTACATATACATGTATATGGGCAAAGCCATTTATTGTGAACATGCATTCTTGACAAAATGATCATAGAGGACTTTTTATGATCATATTGTATATCCATTTGTGACCATTTTCTGTTAATTGAAAAATTATATGGAAAAAATTCCATCATGGACATTACGAATATTAATATCTCACAGTCATTGAAATACAAAAATGATGAGTGTAGATGTATGGTATTATCAGAAAACTGCCACTTAAGGAGATATATGGACGTATATATACATTAAGAGGTTATACAGTATGATAATTTATGTCCAAATATTGCATTTTCCAAATGCTGTATATCCATATAGCACATAACTTTTCCACTCAGTGTTCCATTTCCGTTGATTCAGAAAGCCTCCCTAACTTCACTTATGGGAGTTTACGGGTTCAAATCCCATGTATGTTTTTCTTCTTGGAATTCGTCAACGTCAGATCGCGATACTTGGAAATTCGTTGGATTTTGAAGTGCAACCGCACGAATTAAACGGCTAAATCGGCGGTAATTGGCTGTCACGTGACTATTAGCGTCGCGATCATCCTCGATACTAGCCTAATTAAGTGGCAACCGCTGAGCTTTCGGTAAGGTAGGACAAGTGCACATTCTGTTTTTCACCATGAAAGCCGGTGCTTAAAGTCGAAGAATTGAATGGGGTTGTTGTCGGATTGGGCTAATGGAGCACCAATTTGCAGACGATGTATGACGTGCATGGGGTGGGCCATGGATCCCGTCAACGAGTGACGAACCCTGATCTCCATGGCAGCCCCATTGCCTGTCTCCGGGCAACTCGGGTCGGACAGGATTCCCACTCACCCGTTTGACGGTTCCAATATGAACGCCAATTTCAAACACGACTCTTACCAAAAAGCGAATATTATAAAAGAGTGCATTGTTTGCAACATATGCGAAATTAATTATGGACCAATGGCTTAATGGTCCAATGCGATAATTATAGGAAATAATGAATTAAGGGCAAACTTTAGGAAATGAAAACATATCAAACATCAGCATATCAAAACTTAAAAATAACATAAAATGCCATTTAATGCTATTTATGTTTTTTACATATGTAGAGAGTATATCATATTTGGCCCTGTATATAATTTTTCTTCTTATCAGATTTGAACAAATATCAGAATTGGACATATTGTATAATGTGTGGACATTTATGTATATGCCCATATATGGCATTTTTGCCAATAAATGATCATATGTGTGATTGTATGATCAAAATTGTTCTACATATCAGATTCTATATAACAGAATTGTACATATTGTATAATTTATGGACACATATACTCACAAATATAGGACATACATGCTTTCTCGTGTATATGCTGTGTATGAAAGATGATGACGTGTATGGCCCTGTATATTTTTTTTCCAACCAGGCAACACGTAAGCTAAGCCCAAAATGCTATAATCATCCCCAACTCTTCATAGATGCACTGTTTACACTTCCGAGAGAAGGGCCTAGTGCCCTTTTGGTAGTCATTGTGATGCCAGAATCATGTTAAATCCGTATAAACATTTTTGTTACTTTTTGAATTTAATATTCTCATGCAATTCTAATGTGGCTTCATATTCCAATCTTTCTTGTCATTTCCTATAAATTCGTCTGTATAATTGGTCGGGATGCTGCCTTGGGTTCACAGGGGATTTCCCCTTCCTCCCCGGGTTCGATTCCCACCCATCCCTGGTGATATTTGACTAAAGCTCGTTGAGCCATCCGTATAATGAGTCCTCCATGTTTGGGGATCCCGCGTTGCTTTTAATTGCCTGTTGCTTTCCCGTCCCTTCCCTAGTTTTATAATGACCTCAAAAACAATAAGAAAGAGGTTTCTTATGTCTCTGATAATCAAATATCTGCTTTTCCGTAATGATAAGCTGAAATCTGTACATTGTTGTTTTATTCTAATGTCTGTTGCAGCGCCCTCTTGGGGGAGAGGGCGAGGGTTTTAAGGGTTCATTCTTCGCTTTTGTTTGTTGACAATTCTCATATTGCCATATTGGCTCGCAAATAAAATAGATAGGGCTCCTTAGGTAAAGTGAAAGCAAACAGCCAATTATGTAAATATTAATATTTTTAGGGGTTTGGTGGGTTGTTCGGGTCTGCTTGCACAAATTGAAATATAATACGTCCGGGGAGCTTTGGGATGGAGGAAGATAGGGGCACAGGGATCGAGGGATAAGACCGTAATGGCCATTGGAACTGCCGTATTTGAAATAGATTTACATTCTTGGTACTGTGGATGTTGGAAATATGGCTTGTTGGATAGACTAAAGCGTTACAATACTGCATTTGTAAGAGATATGGACCTTTAATCTATTCAATGCTTGTCTTTGACAAATGGGGATGAGTTTTATTAAGTGGTAACTTTCTGATCATGTTGAATATTACAAGAAGAAAACCAAACAAGGTTTTATGAGCTGAAAATATTCCCAAAAATCTAAAACCAAACTTTATTATAGAATCTAAAGCCAAACTGTATTTCATAATCTATGAAGCCAACTGTGTTCAAGAATTAAAAAAAAAAAAAAAAAAAAAAAATTTTAAATCCAAGAATTTAAAACAAAAATCTAAAGCCAAATTTTACTTGAGAATCTTACAACCAAACTTTATTGAAGAATCTAAAACCAGACAGTATTTTTGAATCTAAAAACAAACTATATTCAAGAATCCAAAACCAGACATTATTCAAATATCGAATACCAAATCGTATTCACGAATTTAAATCCAAACAATATTTAAGAATATAAAACCAAAACGTATCCAAGACTCTAACACCAGACAGTATTCGAGAATCTAAAACAAAACTGAATTTTAGAATCTAAAACAAAACTGTATTCAAGAATCCAAAACCAGACAGTATTCAAATATCGAATGCCAAATCGTATTCAAGAATTTAAATCCAAACAATATTCAAGAATGTAAAACCAAACGTAATCAAGACTCTATAAAACCAGACAGTATTCAAGAATATAAAACATGCAGACAGTATTCAAATATCGAATACCAAACCATATTCAAGAACATAAAATGAAACAAACGTATTCAAGACTCTAAAACCAGAGAGTATTTGAGAATCTAAAGCAAAACAGTATTTAATAATCCAAAAGCAGACATTATTCTAGAATCCAAAAACAGACAGTATTTACAAAATGTATTACCAAACGTATTCACGAATTTAAATCAAAACGTATTCAAGAATCTAAAACCAAATATTATTCAAGAATCCAAAAACCAAACACTATTTAGAATTTAAATACCAAACAGCATTAAAGAATATAGGCAATCAGTAGTTACGAATTTAAAACCAAATTTATATTCAATAATTCAAGAATAAACTGATATTATAGTTGTGCTAGAGGTAAACTATTGATGTAAACCGCCCCTAATTTTAATCCCTGTAACCTTTTTTTAAACTTGTTATCATTATGTTTGCCTCTGCAGAGTATATTCTTAGTGTCTAGTTACATATTTAACAAAATGAGTAAAGGACTTTCAGGTGTTCTCGCAATTTTTCCTCGTCAGCAGCTATACAAATTGCGCGAATAATGAGGCGCTATAAGTTATAAACTTTAATTTTTGCAAACTGGGGGAGAAACTACTCGTTGCATTGCAAATTAAGCGTGCTCCACTAATTCAATTGGAAATAATAAAAAAGGAGGGATTAACGTTCTGAAATGAGATTTTTCACTTAAGAGTATAATTCTGAGAAACGCATACCCTAAGTTAATTTTTTTATATATATATATAAACCGTTGCTCGGCAGGTCTGGAAATCGATATCGTTGCGTTTTTAGGCCTCGAAAATTAATTAAAAATTAGGGTTTCATTGATTTCTTATGCTTGCCTGCGCTGTTCTACTCATCTGGGTATCACCTAGCATCGGTTTGCGCGCCGATTGGCGTCATTTAAAATAATGAAAGTACAAAAAAAATCATGATGTTTTTCTTTGGTGAAAATGTGAAGACGAAAATAAGTCGGTCTCATTTGCGAAATTGCAAATTTTGTGTTCATTGAACAAATCGAAAAATAGCTATATTTGGACATTTTTATTACGAGAAATCAAGAACCTTACCTTTGAGACAAACATGCAGTATACATGCTAAAGAGATGTCTCGTTTTGTATTTTTAATATTGGGTTGCGTGCTATGCCCATGATGAATCTAAAGAAGTGTATTTACAAAATAAGCATTATTGATAAGGTAATAAATTAGATGATGTTACCATATACGAACCATTTGAATTCATGGATGAAATTATTTCCTTATGTAACTATTCATTTATTGAAATTATTTCATTTTGTAACTATTCTTTTATTGAAGTTATTTCATTTTGTAACTATTCATTTATTGAAATTTATATTTTAAACTTCATTTAGGACCAAACGCAACATGGGTAGCTGAGTCCAAAATTACAGTCAACATAATGATAGAGTCGATCGGTATGTTATATATACTTATAGAATATTTCCATAGGCCCATACATGTATTTGTTCCAAACCCATAAGGGCGTCATAAGTGAAATCGCTTTCTATATACTCCCAGGTGTGAATTTTTACTAACGCCAAGTATTGGACCAAGTTATTTTTTAAAAATAAGTAAATCGGAACCATGTTCGATTCTAAACATGCTTTTGAATACGCGTTTTAAACGTAGGCGGGCAATCATTGAAAGCATATCTGATTTGCAGTGAAGTCCACCATTTAATGGAAATGTTAATATTTGCATAATTTGTCTAAAACAATACACCATGCAGTATTGTTTTAGACAATGACGTATGCAAATTAAATGGTAAATGTGCTCTATTGACAAATTGACTAAAAACTATCATGTACATAATTTCTATAAATTACCATAACATCTGCCATGTTAATAATCTAAATATTACAATTATTCTATATTTGTATATAATTCGCCATATTTTGCCATGCAAATTTTCAGACATATAAGAAAATATCACTGTATGTATAATATGGCATATAGACTCATGTGAGGCAACATTATTTAGGGCCATACATGATATATTTTACCCAATATATGCCTGAAGAAATATACAACCATGCATATATGGTGTTTTGTGTTGTTCTCAAAGTACTAAAATTGCACATACATGAAGTGTCGAAATATGAAAAATACAGTATGGACATAATAAAAAGTGAACGTATATAGATTTAGGGGCTTCTGTATGTACATACATTTACATATGTATGACCGTTTGTAGACAAGCATGCCATAATATGAGAATACACGCATACCACAATTTCAGATGGCATTTCCCACGTAATATATTAAACTTTTCCACCTGAAGGAGATTATTGCAATGTATATTGTCAGTAAATGATAGCGCATTGCAAAATTGAGATTTCAGATTTGGACTCTGAGGCAATTACATAGGGGAAAAACCACTCGTTTGCAAGAGCTTATGCAGAAGTTGAAGTTATGAAATTTTTTTCCAACAAGTTGTGAATTCCAAACGTAGCTAATTAACCGCGATGTGGATTCTTATCAACGTCCATAATTCACGAAAGGGCCCGATGATACACGCTTTAAAAACGCGTTTTTCCGGTTGAGTGCGGCCTCACGCGTGGCCATTATACCGAATGCCGGAGTTTTTTTTCTCGTTTCTATTGCCCAAAAATGCGCGTTCATTTAAATTCTGCGATTTTTCGCCTCTCCGTATAACGTCGTCCCCGCTTTTTTTTCCATAATTTTACGACCACTACCCTCGCCCGCTTCGGGACTCTTTTTTTTCTGAACATTATTTTTTTACGGCGCTGCCAAATTGCGTGTAATGGGCGAATTACGGCGCGTCTTGTTTTCCATTATCCCGAATTATGGATTTAACGCGGATATAATTTGCTCGCGGAATGCACACCGAGGCAACATATATATGGGAATGTGGGTTAGAAAATCATAAAAAATGTTGCTTGGAGAGTAACTCTGGGAGCCACTCCGCACCGTGCTTTAATGCACTTAAATTGTGGTTATTACATGAAAACATCACAAAGTACACGCTAAATGCACCAAGTGATGTTATGTTTGATATGGTAGTTTTGGCACTCATAATGTACGAACATTTATCTTAGTCAATTTTTAAATTTCTCTTTAGAAAATTTCGGACATCCCTCATGTAAATTTGCATTGCACCAAATGACCAAACTATAAACAAATTGCTATGCACCAACTGGTGATTAACTAACTCATTAATATGTCGTTAATTGGATCCACACTTAGCTATTAACGGATCCAAAGTATTTTTTGAAGGAATACTGATAGGTGGTTGGCAAACGTTGAAAATCATCGTAAAACGAAGCAATTTCCGACCTGGTCAGCTCAAGAAAGCCCGCTTGCAAATCCGCCTCGGGATTACGTATTAACCCTCCGTTTTCATCATTAAATTGGAGGGAGGGCAAACACGCGCCGAGTGCTGAATAAACAGATTAGATTTATCTCCGTTTGGCGGGCCCTGGGGGAGGGGGTGAGGGCCACGTAACCAGGATTAAGGGGAAACGGAAATTGATGATGATTGCCGGATGGACACTTGCAGAATCACCAAAAACTTCCTCTGAGTCGTATACTGCCATCGTGCCTTTTTCAACGCATGGAGTGGCATGCGTCTCTGCATGCCTCTTATAGGTTTTTCTGGTAATAAGTGGCATGCGTGGCTGCATGCCTTCACTTGGAGCCTGATGAAGAGGCAAGTGTTCTTATCCCGAGAGCGTTAAAAACACGTTCCTCAATTAGGAGTCATTGCAAAACTCTTCAATGACGCAAGGTGCGGACACCCTGTACGAATATGAAATTTCATTTTATTGACTTGTTTATTTACATCTTACACTGACCGGAAATCGATTTAAGTGGGCTTAGGCCTAAGTAGGGGGCTTTAAGTTTTGCTGTGAAAACATGATGAGAGCTTCGGCGCTTTGCTAAGGTCATTAGCTGGTCAGTTAGGTAGATGACCGCGCCCTCTGGTGAACCCCTGCTGTAGGACTACCCACCCATTGGACCGAATATGTTAAATGTAGTTCTGTAATGAAGCGGTTTATCCTTGCGTGATACCGTGGGAAGAGTGCCATGAAAGATGGCCGACCACGTGTGCTTAGCTTGGCTGGTTTTGGCACGGTTGGTTTGGAACCAACGCTGACAACGAGTCCATTGATGCGCGGGGTCAGGGGTCAAGTTGCACCGAAAGGGAATGTTGCCGACAAAGCTGACCGATTGCCTACTGATGATGGATGTGTAATAAATTGCTGTCTGGAATATGCAGTTTCGCTATTTAAGATGTATATGTTCGAAGGTATATCCTTTGTTCATATATAGTACAACATCAAATTTACATGCAGCCACACAAACAATCACAGGAATACAGTTTTCTAAATTAACTTCATTTATATCAAAATTAATAATTGGAATATGAAAATAAAAGTTTATTAGTAGGAAGTTTTTTTAGCAAGCACAAGATATGTATGTATGTTCAAATGCACACGTAAAATGTTCAAAACATGTTATGTAGTCGTTTAAACTTCCAAACTTAATTTTCAGTACATGCAAATTTACAATGTTTATTTAAAAAAGCAACAAACGTCATTTTTAGCTATTAAAAAATGTTCTTTTTTCAACAAAAAAAAATTCTCACAATATTTTAAATAATTTAAGCACTTAAAATCAAATTTCATATTCGTCCTTTAAAACATGTAAATTCATGATAAACAAAAAGTTTTCTGCAAAACTTTATAGGAGTTTTTAGCATAATTACTGATGTATTTACAATTTAAAAAGTGATAAACAAGATACTATAATTTTTAATTTTGCCCTCAGCTACCGAGAAGTTTTTTTGTTGTTCTTTTTTTAACATTATTTTATAGGAACTCAATATCAAGTTTTCACGTAGTTAGCTGAACAACTTTAGGGGCTGGAACGTCACAGAATTGTATTTCATTCCAGTTCCTAAGGCTGTTCAGACACTTATTGAAACAATACTTAGAATTAAATTTTACACTTTAAGCAAACTCGTTAACCCTCATTTTATCTCACGTTAACATTAATACGGAGCAGATTGTTGATGTTCTCAGTGTATAAGGCAACAGAAATGAGTTCAATTTTGTGAATCCCCCGCATTCCCTCTAAATGGTCTTGATATAAATTGGCACGGAATTTCCACTGCTAGCATCTCGTTTTTACGAACCCTTGTCACTTGGCGGGACACATATCACCGGCTTACCGCGATTGGATCAATTACGTTTTAATGCCCCCACTTGACCCGGGCGCCAGCACTGCCCTCCCCCGGCCGTGTGACGTATTACCCTAGCATAAAACCGTTTCGATTGTGCGAGGGAGCCTGGAAAGTGCGATATCGCAGGCAGCCACTAAGCCGGAGGCACATCTTCATCAACAAAAACGTCGCTTTTCAAGGCGTGTGCCATCCATATAAGCCTTCTAGTGCCTTCACCCCACCCCTCTCGTCTTGGGGTAGGGGGTGGAGGGGGGAGGCTAATGGAGCGAGATTGGGAGACTGGGGGGGAGGGAACGAGGCTAAGGAGTCGAGAGTGCTATTATAAATCTGGGGATTTCGCGAGCTCCGAGCACTTCTCCCCATTTTCGCAAATAGCTTCGGCATTATGAAACACTCCGCCAGTGATATTTTACGAGTTTTATCAATTGCTGCAACAGAGCCAACATAATCCCCATAAAATATCGGGAAGGTTTTTTAATAAAGCGCCATGGCCTCCTACGGCGCTATCGCTTTTGCTCCGCCCCTGTCCTCGATGGCAGCAAATGGCTTCCGCCCGCACTGGTGCGTCTTGAACTGACCGGGTCGAGAAACAAATGACCGTGGGCGAATCTACACGTCGTGAACTTTAATTTGATATCTCACACTGTACCCTTGCAGACTTGGACAACGGCGAAAAACACGATACTAAAATGTTCTAAACCAGCTGTGAAACTGTTTGGATGTATAATTGTGACGTTGTGCTTGTTTAGAATTTAAGGCGCGCTGAGCAGTTGTGAATTTTGCAATGGATGAAATTCTAGTATATGGAAAAGATTGTCATATATACGTAATAAGTATCTATAGCTCTTTGAAGAGTAAAAGTTATGAGTGTTGGGAGATTGAAAATTTAAAAGCAAATATAATAGCAGTTGGCTTAATTTTTGAAAATCCCAAATGTGTTCTCAAAATCCAAGTGATAATTATACTTTAAACACTTTTAGACGGTTCCAAAATGTTGTCATGTTTGTTATTAGAGCCACACAATATTTAATGGAATCCAAAAAAAAAATCCTGTCAGCCATGTTTTTTTTTGGAAATAGAGTGGGCTCGGCTATTACTGAAATGCCATGCTAAAGGCTCCTACTCCACCAGTGGGTGCTGAACCGCAATAAGGCCTGTTTGACTTACATCCTAGCGGCGCTTGTTTCTAAGCGAAATCCGCTAGGGGGCGCTCGGGCGAGAAAGGCGATCGAAAGCGGGAGGGAGGCAGGCAGAGACGCGCTTAAATCTGCCAGGGAAATGAGCCCCGATTACAGTACTTAAGCTATAATTGTTTTGTCACTTGAGGCGAAAATTTCAGAATAATGCTCCTATAATGTTAATAATACACTTATTGATAATGATTTCAGATAAAAAAGCAATCATAGGGTGCCGTTGCGCCGGCTCACGATAAGGCCTCGAGTGCGCATTGTTAAGTAAGCCTTCTACAGTTTTTTTTAAAAGGGGCTACATTTGACGGCTTATGATGCGCATAATGCCGTTAAGTTGGATGTGCGCGATATGCGTTTCATAAAGCGAAGCAATTTAACTTCGTCAGAATGACTTGCTCCTTAATGCCCGTATTAAAAAAAATTTTATCCGTTTTTCCATTTTTTATTCTTTTGGTCCGTATTCTTTCGCGGATGCTGCGCTGCGGGGCGTTCTCTGTCTTCGAGAATTAGAAAACAAGGCTTTTGATAGGATCAACAGAACGCAATCACCGCGCTGTAAATGGTTCCGCAGCAGGGCGCGCATACTAAGCACAGACGATGCGGTTGGATATATACAACGCCCGCCCGTGGTTAGAGGACGCTGTGGCACTCATAGTTTTTAGTTAGGTTTTTTGAGATAGTTAATGATGTTCAAAGAAGGTTTTTTCAATTCTAAAGAAAATCATTCCAACACATTAAATATTTGTAATTCAAGTCTGAATTTTTTGGCAATAACAAAATTGCACTAAAGTATAATTACCTAGTTAAAATAGTTTTTAAATGCTAGGTAATGGAAAAGTAAGTGTTTGCATAAATCAAAACTTGCATTAATAACCAATTTAAGGATATTTCAAATGATATACACCAGTTTTATATACGTATAGGCCTGATTTACTAATTCTATGCACAGAAGTAAAACAGTAATACTAGATAAAGGAATGAAAAGGTGTTACAGATAATGTCTTACCCTTAAATTCTAAACAAATATATAAAATAATACCAAGCATATTTTATACGGTTAGACCTTGTTAAGTGAATATTGGAAATAAAAGTCCATGAGCAACTTTGTAAAAAAAAAAGATTTCAATAAAAATAATTCTGTATGAAATTAATAATTTAATGATAATTATAAATTCATATACGAATGCTTGTCCACACGCATTTTTTTGTGTTTAAAACAGGAAAAACTGAACCTTTATTGATCACATTTCTAAAACCATTGTTGTTACATATCTTAAATATTCATGAAAAATATTGTCTTAAAGTACAGTTCTACTCATGTTTTGAAAGGTTAAATAATTTATTACAATCTCTGGTTGTTTTTATACTGATACCACTACAATTCATTGTACAGTATATAGTATAGAACCCATATTATCCATAAATGGTGGGGACAAAAAGTTGGCTAGCTATTCTGGAGTTGATATAAAAAATAATATTATTATTAAAATCTACTTAGGAACATATATTACTTATTATTTATAGGCTATACTCATTTTCATCATTAACCATAGTCTCAGTGCAGTTGGTGGACAAGTTTCGAGGCATTTTTTTTAAACTTCTAAAACCGCTGGTTCTACTCTGCATTAATTCCTTTTACTTAATTTCATACAAATATAATCTTCAACGTGTTAATGGATTTCAACTATTCAATGGATAACAATCTTCAAGTAGGTGTTATAATTTTCAAAACTTATAGTTACCATAAATGATGTGAAAAGAAAACATTCGTATCATTGCTCGTAGTTGTATGAATTATGGATGTCACAAAATCAGTTCCATCATTCCCACAAAAAGTATTAAAACATTGGAAATAATATAAAAATAATAATAACTGCCAGCAGCGGAGGCGTCATCTTGCGGTGAACGCCATCGACCGCTCCAAAACGCTCGAAAGAAGAAAGGAGGAGAAAAAAAAGATTGCTAGGACAACGATTTGGGGGAGAAAAAGGAAAACTAAGGTAGCACCTTAGACGAAGGGAAGAAAATACCGAAAAAAATCAATAATCCCTTTCGATGTAATCCTCCAAAAGATGCAATAACCATGACAAAAGCTTTGCGAGGCAAGCTTAATTCATGTTCAGCGTTTGAGGAAAAAATCCTCTATCAATTGCTTGCCAGGGCTCCCATTGTTTGTGTATGCGCGTGTTGACACCCCACCCCCAACCCCCTTCTCCTTCTTCCTGTAGTATAAGACGCCTGCACTTCCGGCGTATAGGTACCCCATACTACGCTTCCCTTCCTCTTGCCTTTCCCCGACAGTGATTACGGCAGCAGCGGATTCATCGAGGAATCCAAAGCAAACTCATTTTCAGTTTGCCTGGGTTCGAATCCCGGTGCCGGCGTGGCTCAGCGCATCAATTGTATTACGGCACAATTTCCCTAATTTCGCTGAGCAAATATTTTTCCACTTCGCGCTATTCAATTGGCGCGGATTACCACGGGCTGTTCTATATGCATAGGGCATTTCGATAAAGGCCCTTTTCGATTAGGGAAATCGAGTCTGTTTTTCTGCGCTTTAACCCCCCCTTTTGCTGGGGGAGGGAGAAGAGATATCTTGCATAATATTATAGGTGCTTAAAGAAATCGCTTTACCGATGGAAAATGCATGGGGGGACCCGGGGGAAAGGGGGATGCCCTTAACCCCCTGCTCGGGGAGTTGATTTTGCAGCCCCCGTGCATTTGATATCAATGCAAAAGCCGAGGTGTTTGCCCAAGGAAATGATGGCATTGAGTTGAATTGTGCGTCGCCTTTATTTTGCCGCTTTCCAAAATGGCATTGTCATGCAGATCTCGAATTCTGCGAGACATTCTAGTGTTCTTGAAAGCAGCTTGGAAACGGTGTTGCCACGTCTGGTACACTTGTACTCCATCTGGATATATATATGGCACGCTTGACCGCATTTTAATTTCAATACAAATTTTCTCTTTGTGACATGTCCTGTTTTTGATCATCTCTTCCAAAATAATTTGTTTATCGAGGAATCAATGTTTGTGGTAAAGTTTTGTTAATCTTACGTGGAAACTTGCCTTTAGATTGACCATTTAATTGTGTAATACTAAAAGTTCAAGGCATTAAAAAATAAATTTTTTCTTAATTTGCATTTCCAAGTTAGAGAAACTCTCGAGATGTTCTCGGTAGCCTACCTGATAGCAGCTCGCAAAATACGAATTTTGAGAGCAGCTGTTGAGATATACTTATGTTTAAGAATTTTAAATGTTTAAAACTAAATTTGGGAAATTTTGTGGAATACAAGATGTGACGAGTAACTTGCTAGAGTTAATTTCACGTGGAAACTAGCCTTTAGATCAACCATTTAACTCTGTAATACTAAAAGTTGGAGGCATTAAAAAATGAAATTTTTCTAAATTTGCATTTACACGTGAGAGAATCTCTCGAGATGTTCTCAGTAGCCTATCCGATAGCAGCTCGCAAAATACGAATTTTGAGAGCAGCTGTCGAGATATACTTATCTTTAGGATTTTTAAATGTTTATAACTACATTTGGGAAATTTTGTGGAATACAAGATGTGACGAGTAACTCGCGAGAGTTAATCTCACGTGGAAACTTGCCTATAGATTAACCATTTAATTGTGTAATACTAAAAGTTGGAGGCATTAAAAAATTAAATTTTTCTTAATTTGCATTTCCACGTGAAAGAAACTCTCGAGATGTTCTCAGTAGCCTATCCGATAGCAGCTCGCAAAATACGAATCTTGAGAGCAGCTGTCGAGATATACTTATCTTTAGGATTTTTAAATGTTTAAAACTACATTTGGGAAATTTTGTGGAATACAAGATGTGACGAGTAACTCGCGAGAGTTAATCTCACGTGGAAACATACCTTTAGATTGACAATTTAAATGTGTAATACTTCAGTATTCCAAACGTCTTATTTGCTCGTTATAAACATGTCTCAGTGTGTCGACAAAATTTGTATTTTAAGTTATGACATCAAAAAATTGTTTGAAAATTTACATGAACTTGAAATTGACATGTTAAGGTCATGTTTTCGGTTATCTATTTATAGCTGCCATTTTGTCATTTATCAACAAATGACCATCCTCCCATTTTTTAAACTTTCCAGAGAATTTGAGTTGAACCATGAAAATGGTATCACAAAGGGGATGTGGTATTTCAGAAACTATTGTTAACAGATAAAGAAAAAAACTGCTATTTTATCATTTGGAGAGCAGTGCAGGGTGCCACATGGTACTATTGACGGTTTTAGCCCATTGTTCATCTATAAAGTATTCTTTAGTTTTTTTTTTAGCGGTAATACCTGGGTGCTGCCCGCTTCCTCTTTGCGGGTTTGGTACCCTTCCCGATGCTTGTCCTAGCTACATTGGGGGCCATCTGCGACCGTCCTAGTTTAGTACCGTCCTGATAATGGCAATTAGGCCCTTAACAATGCACAGTGCCAGCGGGTTTACGAGCGCCTTGGGAGCGCTCCGGCTTACGGACGGTGCAGCTTAGGGGGTATTCCCATTAAAAATGCGACGGTGCGGTAATGTATTAGCATTGGTGCCGGGGAAACGAAGGGTACCAAAGTCACCAGGGTAAATAAGGGGCTGGGGCTTCGAGCATTTTACATGCTTGAGCTTGTGCAAGAGCTTTTTCAGACTTTTTTGGCTTGCTAATAATGCATGTGGTGATGGCGTGCTCCCATTGGTCAGCGGATGAGAAGTAATGGTCAGTCGGCGGCGGTGTTTGCAGCCGCAAAATGGAGCTTTTTGCCCCTGGTAAATGTACCAGTCGTTTTGGGAAATGGTTGTGGACGTTTAAAAGCAATTTTTTTTCTGTTGTCGTGCTTTTTATGGTGAATTGAGTTCTGCTTGTTTTGCAAAATGCCTCCCCGGGTCGACTGGTTGTCCGGTTTAACGAGGCGGACTCCATTATTCGAGTAATGTCATCCGCCAGGGGGTAAGCGAACATTTTAGGGCATCGTTGTGCTTTAACGAAATGTTTGCATGAACCAGCTTATGGTTAATAGGAATTGTACAAAACTTCTAACTGCAATAATGCATCTATAATGATTATGAATTTGTTATAAATAAAAACTACCCATGTTTTGTATAGAATGTTTATGCAATCCTCTCAACTCACTGCCCTACTGTCAGAATATAAATAGTGGAAAATGTGGTGGGAGGGTAAAATCCATATACCTAAAACATTGATTTTTTTATGCAGGAGATAGACTAAATAATGGAGAAACAACATTTTTGGAAAGACTGCTTTTGTTGGCTACATTGCAAGAACTTCTGTTGGCAAAGCTGAATGTTGATATTTCGTGTTTTACACATTGTAACGCTAGTGAGATGATAGAAAAACTAAAAATATGTCCGATTTTTAAACAAATAATCGACATTTGAGAATTACGTTATGTAATATAGTAACTACCCCTTGAAGTTAAGCAATCACTGCAAACACGTGTGCATGAAGTTGCTGCTTCTTCAGGATAAGAAAATTATATATCTATAGTATTAAAAATGTATATTGTATTAGAATATTTTGGTTTTATTTAACTTTTAAGCTAGGATAGACAAAAAGTTTTTAATTAAAATATAATATTTTGTAAATTGGCAAGGTTAGCCTCATGGAGTTAGGCAAACACTGCAAACACCTGTGTATGAAGCGTATGCTTTTTTCAAAAATATATCCCCTGGTGGTGTTTTTCTTACACTGGTCAAGAGTATACTTTATACATAAGTGTGCCAAAAAAAGTCTTAATAAGTCCCTACAAGTTTATAATTAAATTACAGCATTAAGTAACGCATTGACAAACATTGAAAATACTGATAAGTGAATTTTCTCATTTTACCGAGCCAAATTTTGATATCCCCTAATATTGGGAAAGTTATATATAATCCAAAAATCAGGCCGGATTAACGCTGTTTATAACCAATTCTCACATGTTGCATTCTTATACTACAGACACACTACAGAGTTAAATTATCTTTACCTTTCAGACGCCTTTATGCATTGCATTATGGGATGGCGGTTCCCACAATGCTACTGAACGATAGTGTCGTCTGCACAATATATCAGTTGCATTGTGGGAACCGCCATCCCATAATGCAACTGAACGATAGTGTCGTCTGCACGATATTTCCCTATATGCCCTATCCGGCGGCAGTGTGACCACCGAGTTAAAGGAGTTCAGCTAAAGGAGTTTTAAAGGAGCTTTGACCTCCTTTAGCTAAATGAGGATGGACACACTATGAAGTTAAAGGCCATTTTGGGACTTAAATATCTTTTATCTCATAGTGTGTCCGTAGTATTATTATAAAATATAGCAACATTAAAAGCATGTTTTTGGTAAAATTATCATTTTTTTAGCGTGTGGAACATTTCCACAATTTAAAGCTTTCTTGAATTAAGCAATTGCGTGTGGAAAAATTGCTGTTGTCCTAATACTTTTGATAATCATATAGCATAGATTCTTACATTTTAAACCTGATTACCCTTATGTCGGTAGGACATATAATTCTTTAAAAGAGCCTTCCAACGGCCACCAGACGGCAGTTTTTGGACTACCGGCACGGGAATTAGCGCATTTGTCGGCGTCGCAGTAGCGGCACTTCGGGGAGCCAGGTCCATTTATCAGGCTTTTGCACGGCGTCGTAAATACGTCCTCGGCGCAAGTGCGTGGGGTGCGATAAAGGCGGCGACGCATTGGCATGCAGAGCACGTTTGACCAGGAGATCCTCATGCCTCCCAAAACGGCGCCACGATACGGCCCGCGGCTGCCAAAATGGACTCTTTATCACGGAGTAAGATAGCGATTCGTCGAGGAAAACATATTAGAAAGTGCGCCGAAAAAAGATTTAAATCGCTCGACGATTTTTCAATATCGTAAAACGGAGAAGCGTGCCGGTTGACAGGCCCCCCAAAACACTAAGAGCATCGATTTTTGGAGCTAGAACTGAGTACAGGGTGGCCACACTGGCATTTCAAAACCAGTTTGAAAGACACTTGGAAGACGTTTGAAATTGTTGTCATCCTCGTATCCCAGCACTAGGGAAACATCCCAAGTAACACCAGCACTTTACTGGCAATCAACTTTGGTCGTTGGCTCTTGAACTTTGACCAGACGTAGCAAATACATGTAGTAAAGTTACCATCGTATAGGCTTTATGCTGGCAGATAAGGTGGGTATCCACCAAAAGAAACTTACCACACAAAAAACATACACAACAAACATACACTTACAAACATTGATGT